>CABFWB010004402.1:14375-50978 GCA_902151455.1 Timema bartmani
CACCTAGAACAAAGTGTGGTTTTCACTTTGGTTTTTATATCTTCTGTACAAACAAATTGTGGTGCACTTATTTTAATTCTAACCTCCTTATATCATGTATTTAAATAATTAGCGTAAGTAGTGACCGTAAAAACTATGTCACTGAAAAAAACAAAAAGAAATGGCTATATATTTTTAGTATAAGGAAGAAAATATATATTTATATATTCCTACAGTAATAGATAAACTAA
The DNA here is from genome assembly GCA_902151455.1 of Timema bartmani. NCBI lineage: Eukaryota > Metazoa > Arthropoda > Insecta > Phasmatodea > Timematidae > Timema > Timema bartmani. The sequence goes on from CABFWB010004402.1 coordinate 14,606, forward strand.
ATAAAAATGTCACAATTTACTGTAGATAATGATTTCCCAAGGTAGCTCAGAAACATTATACTTTGAGAGGGGTTCGAGCCCTAGTCCTATGACTTTGGACGTCACTCTACAGACCCCGAGATATTGGCTAAAAACCCGGCATCATGGAGAGAATAACGGGGATAGATTGTCTTTTGTTGAGTAGCAAGTAACAAAGTTGAAAGGATTGATGGTTGGGGTGATGGGAGGGGGGGGTGTCTGTCTGTGGAATGTAAGGACACTCTGAAAAGGGGGTAAAATAGAGGGGGTGAGAGGGGTCGGTGGGGTGACTGTCATAACTACAGCAGCGCACCCCTGGTGAGGTGATAATACATGGAACTACTTGGACGAGAGATTTGCAAAACTTTGAGATGTCCATCCGAATCTTAAGAGCATTGGCGTACTAAGCCAAAGGTCCCGGGTTCGATTCCCGTGACTAGGTGTCATTTTTTAATTTTCAGAAGATGATATTTAGATGGAGAATTCCTCACTAAAAAGCATATATAATAGCTTCGGCTATTTGATTACTCCCAACATGTTGGCTGACTACTGCTGGCAGCTTAAGAGAGAGATACTCAATAATAACTACATGAGGAAATAAATCGGAAAATAGTTTGTTAAGTGAATGGTACCTATACTTTGTGGTTCACTGGTTTGTTTCATTCCACAAACCTTAATAGGAATACTAGTAGCTCTAGCTCATTATTCAATTAATTATTATTAGCACTGCGCCTTACCACATGTATGAGATATATGCATATGCACCAATTACTCTAATGGGTTAGGGATGAAGAAGGTTGTTATTAGAAGATGTGTACCCGCGTTTAACCATCAAAATAGGAATTAAAATTGAAACATATTTTATTTTCTATTTGATTTTATATAATATCAAAACCAACAACAAAACTTCATTTTCTTTAAAACCTTAAACATTTGATTCAAGTTGTTCTCAGAAACCTAACATGACAGAACAATTTCAAAAGCAGATTCAGACTCAGCGACGCAAAATCCACCAAGAACAGCCAAATTCATCCAGGAAGCAAAAAATAAATTCAACATTTGTTGATCAGTGTTATGGTTATGGGCAATTATATACAAGCAATGTTGGGCACTATGTGTTGGGAGTTTACTGAAAAAATGAGCTAATCTTTCTTTGCATATGTTGGACTATTTTAGTGCATTTTTGTTAAAAATGAAGCTTGGCAGTATCTTGTCTCGACCCCCTCATTTACTTTACTTCTGTTTATCCACTCTCCTCATGGCTGAACACACATCACAAGTGTAATAATAATATTCTCTTTAAGTTAATTTATTACATTAATCTGTAATGGATCCTCGAATATTATTTTGGCTATTTGGACACTTTCTTTGAACAATAAATTTGATTTGCAAACAAAGGCATATGGTCTATTTTCTTAATTATTATGATAAACTTTGTACATTATAACATTTTTAATCACAGAAGACCAACTAGATTATTTCTTGTCCTTTGGATCTATTTTTTTCCCACAAACATCAATTACATGATAATGTTGATTTATTTGAAACTCTAAACTTGGCAAAATTACAGTTAAATTTATTTTAGCTCATACCTATGACTTGAATATAGAGTAGTGGCATACAATGAACAACCATTCCACCTGTAATAAACTCATTTAAACGCTTTGAATATTCATATAAAAACTAGCACAACCAGTTAACAGTGAAAGAATTAGATGTTGTGTTTTTTAAATTAAATTAAATATAAAGGTTGTTATACTTTTTGATCATCCCACAAAATTCACCTTCCACATTGTTAACCAATGAAGTGCTTTTGTTGGGCATAGCCATTGACAATTTTGTTGTTGGCAACAACTTTTATTTTGTTAAATATTTTAACAACGCATAGGGTGTCACAGCTATGTCCATCATTAGCAGACTTATTAACTATCTTAACTACCTTATGTTTTGTCATACCTGAGAATATTCATCTTATGGGTAGTCCCAGTTTAAAAATATTCTCATTAAAAAAATTGTATTCTAAAGATGAAGATAAGTGTGTTTAATAATAATGTTTTCCTTATTTTAGGTTATATACTACTCCTTATGGTATGCTTCAATCAATGCACACTACGGACGACTCCTAAAAATATTATACCGTTTGATGGAAGAGTCTCCTTGCCAAGATTTAGATGTACAAATAGCTGCAACACAACAGAATTTGGGTTGGCAGTTCTGTTCTGACTTAACTAGACTTTCAAGACCCGTTCGCTTTCCAACAACTTATCGACTTTTCTGATTGTGGAATTGTTTAGCTACTATAGAAATTATTATATTTTGATTAGAGAAAACTGATTGCAGGAAAAAGGTATCAACTCTTTACATAGCTCTAAATACTTTAAAAATTTTGAAATAATGTTTATTCTAGACATGTGTTTATACTCGTATATACCCTGGTTTTGGTAGGTAGATCAGTATCTGGTAGTTACTAAACTCACTAAAACAATTTTAATATATTCATACCGCATTACATGTTACCGGTTAGTTTCAAGTTTTATAGATATTATCACTACCTATAAAATAACACCAAAATTTTTGTATAATGTTTTCAATGTTGGCCGCAAAGAAATATGTTTGAATTTTCTAAATTGTTCCTCCAACCAAAATCAGGCTAGATATTATTGGTTTAGAATAATTGAGTGATAATATTATTTTCTTTATTTAATATATATTTGTTGTTTAAAGTTAGGCAACTTAATTAAAATGCATTATTTAGTGTGTGTGTGTGTGTGTGTGCGTGCGTGCGTGCATCCGTGCATGCATGAGTGTCAATTAAAATTCTAAATTGGTCAAATGTAGTTTAGTCTATTATAATTTATCACCTAGTATTTGTCTTTCTTCAGCTAACTTTATTTAATTCTTCCTATTGTACATTGAAAGGGTGACTTAAAAGATATATTTGGTTATATACTGTTGTTATTTACCCAATGTTTTTTAAATTACTGTGTAGCCACTTGACCAAATATATTTTTGACATACACATGTAATTTGAATGTATTTTATAAATCATGCATAAAGACATGTACAGATATATATATATTTATTTATTTGTAGTGGTGTAACCACAGGGGCACTCTTAAAGGAGCTAACATCGCCATACTACATAAAAATAGATTAGTTCATTTAACCAGGCTATTTTTAAAGCTATGTGAAAGAGTGAACTCTAAAAGTGTTGTCTTAAGTTCAGATCAAGTTTTCTTAGTAGCTTATATAAGCAACAATTTATTATTTATATTTATAAAGATCATTGGGAACAGAAAGATTTGATAACACTGTTGCATTCTTAAAACAAAAACACATGTTAAATACAATCAGTTTCACTAGAGTATTTTTATATCTTTTTTGATTTGATTTTTTCTTGTAATATTAAAAACACATTGTACCTAAGTTAATTTTAATTTCAAGAAATGTTCTGTATTCAGTTACTGAATATATTCTTATAACAATGTATTGTGTCTTTGCTTTCATTTTTTAAAACATATTTTTATTGAATATAAGAGTTTTATTTGTTGTTCTTGTTTTTGTGTAAAATGATTTAAATTTTATCGATTTGGTCATTTATTTAATTAATAGAATGATTATTTTTCCTGTTATTCATGGACCCATTATTATCAAGGATGTTTTTAAGAAAACATTAGGAGCTGATGATAATTAATATAAAAGACTTGGTACCATTTAAATCTTGCAACATATTAAAATAACTTTTTTTTTTCAGGGGAGAATTATAAACTAAGCATGACCAACCACATTATACTTCAATAATGACGATCCTTTATGAAACATATTAAAATACTTAATATTTATTTATTACTAGGAATAACCAGTTTTAATTTTTTAGAAGTCCAATGTTTATCTTTGATCACAAGTGTTTGTTGAATTAGATTGTGAATAGTACAAAACCCATATGTGTGTTAAAAACAACTTTCTTGTTCAAGAGTTAATAGAAAAATAACTTAAAAAATAGTAGGGAAAAAATTGTACATAAATACATACATACATACTTACACACATTGTATAGCTCATTAAAAATTACTTGGTTTTAATAATCTCTCAATATTATTTGAGTGTAGAGAACATTGTGATCCAGAAAGTATAGGTTTAAAATATATATATTAGGAATCTTACTTAATTACTATCACAAACCCTAGTTTTAATTATTTTGACCAAATTTTATTTAAATCAGTGAATAATCATTTAAAAAATAATAATTTTGGTAGTACATTGGGACATGAAACATTACATCACTAATTGACTGTTTAAGGGAAAAGAATCAAACCAATAATTTATTTGTTTGCATTGTAAATTATATGATAGTATTGAAAAACTAATTTAGTCAAATGACAATATTCATCACCAAACTAATAACCAAATTAGTTAATCAATCCCAACTCCATTTATATGTGTGTATACAATAATAAATGTATTTTGCCACATGTAAAAAATATGTACATCAAGTATCTACATTAATGTTGATAGACATAGCTTTTCTTCATCATTTGAAAATAAGTACATTAGATAATTATATTATATTATTCAGTTTCTAAACATTTGCATTTGTATTATTATTTATGAAATATATTTAATTTAATATACATCGTTTTATTTTTAAGTGTTTTTTAAATCCTCACCCTTTCCAAACTTATAAACTTCAATTTATAATAACTTAATAGTATAGTTTTGTGTTGTCATATTATTCAGTTAGGCAAGCTATTGTGGTATATTCTTTATATTTAAGTTAGAAAAAAGTTTTATATTCAAGAAATTAACTACTGTTCAACATGTCCTTTCAATCCACAAGCTAGTAAAAAATTATTTGTAAACTATTTCTGTTGTGTATTGTAAATAAACATTCTCTTTGCTTAGTTATCAAACACGAATTTTATTGTTCTGTTTATCTAAGTAACGCTAATGTTTGTTGTTTTTATTCAAGATAAAATGTTGTTTGATAAAAACTAACAGGTTATGGGTCCAGGGCGCTGTAACAACGTTTATGTTGCATAGTAAAAAAAAAGTGTATTTAAAGTGATCGGGCGATCAGAAGTGAGATGATGATAATATAAAATACGTTTTTGACTCCTGAAATCATTGAGTTTTCCAAGAAATCTAGATTGCATCCGGATTCTCAATGTGCATTGAAAAACTAGGAAAAGACAATTATGACACATGGATACAACAAATGGATGCAATCCTTTTAAAGATTGACCACTAGGAATACGTCGATGGAACTATTCTCAGGCCAGCAACCAAGAAAGGTGCCGATCGACGTGGCAACCATTGCTGCGAATGTCCCGCTCAATGCCGTGTGGGACTAAGCCGATCGTAAATCTAAAATCGACATTGTCTTGACTGTGAGTCCTGCAGAGCTGTTTCACATAAGATATTGTGAAACATCCCATGAGATATGGTAAAATATAAAACTAGTTTATCACTCCAAGAGGCCTGCCAGGAAAGCAACTCTTCTGAAAAAGCTTTTGGTCACAAAAATGCACAAGGGGGAAAACATAGGGGATCTCCTCACAAACTTCCTCAACACATTTGATAAACTCAACAAAATGGATATTCACATCTCTAAAGAGTTATTAAGTATAGTGTTATTGTATAATTTTCAGTGCACAATCGAAGCTAGAGATGATTTATTGAATACAGAGTCATTAAAAGTAAAACTTCTCGAAGAGTACAGTGCAAGAAAGGAAAAGAAAGCTGACTAAGAGGGCACGGGCGCTTTGTACATAACATCTTACGGAGTGCAGAGATAAAAACAAATAATCAGATACAAATAATACAAATCAAAATGCTCAAACTGTACAAAACTAAGGCCATGGCTATGTGCCATAACAAGAACAGTTTTTCGGAACTCACGCCAACCGTAAATCAGAAGGTTAGGTTAGCGGACGTCAGCATGACCGACATAAAGGGAATTGGAGTTGCAATAATGAACATTTTAAATGGAAAAGACCAGTTAGTAAAATTGAGGTTAGAAAAAACCCTTTTTGTATCCACACTTAAGACAAATTTATTTTGTATTTCAAAAACCATTCAAGGAGAATGAAGCATGTGTTTCAAAGCAACTTATGCTGAAACTGTCGAGAAAAACGGTGAAGTGTTGTTGATTGCCCATAAATGAAAAAATGTATATTTTATTGAACTTGACATGCCCAATGTAAATTCTACATATATAACTAATGTGAGTGTAAATGACAATCTTAGTGAGCTTGAAAAGTGGCACAGAAGGTATGAGCATTTAAATGAACATGACTCACGTAAACTTGTTTAGAAAGAGATGGTTAGTGGAATTGATTTTAAGTGTTCAGAACAATTTTCAATTTGTGAAACTTGCATCCTAGGAAAGCAAGTTGCTACACCATTTCCTAAATGGTTTGAGTCGAAGAGTGCAAGATTACTTGAATAAGTGCACTCAGAAGTGTGTGGCCCCATGAGAGTAAAGTCTCATGATAAAACTTCTTTTTTCACAACGTTCATTGATGATAAATCTAATTGGGTAGAAGTGCATTTTCTGAAAAACAAAAGTTATGTGAAAAAGGCTTTCTAAACTTTGAAAGCGCCGGCCGGCAGAAAATCGTCATGAAAGGAAAATTCAAACTTTGCGAGTGGACAATGGCCTGTAGTACTGCAGAAAAGATTTCGCAGAATAGATGCATATCGCTGCTATAAGAAGAGAACATATGGTAGCAGAAACCACAGAACAGAATGGAAAAGCTGAATGCATGAATTTCACACTGGTGGGGATGGCTGAAGCGATTTCCACAGCCTCTAACATCAGAAACAGATGTCCATCAAAACCCATATGAACTATGGTGTGGTTTGAAACCAAAAATAGAACATTTTAGGACTTTTGGTAGTAAAGCTTATATGCTGAATAAATCTCCGAATAAAGGAAAGTTTGAACCAAGATCCAAAGCAGGTATTTTTTGTAGGATAATCCACAGAATCAATGGCATATTGAATTTTGGATCCAGAAAAAAAAGAAAATATTGAGAAGTCAAGATGTTAAATTTTCAGAGAATTTTGAAACTGTTGATGTTTTGAATGAACATATGGAATTGGCTAACTTTGAAGTTGATGAACAATTATATAAAGTCCAAGAAAGTGCCCCATTAATCCTGATGTCAATGAGAATAACCTCAAATCAAACAATTCAAGTGAATTTCTTCCAGAAAACCCAAGCCCAGACTACACAGTGACTAAGAATAAGAGGGGGCCTGGTTGACCTAAACCGATTAAAACTGGAAAGCCAGGAAGACCAGTAACATCATTTAATTTGGTAGTGTAAAATCCTGGAAGTGCGAGCTTGGCGTTTGAAGAGGTGGTAAATCTGTCAGTACAAGAAGGCTTAGAAGGACCATACATATGCAGATTAATGGCAGAAATTGATGGGAGCTGAGTTTAAAGCTTTGACACAAAGCAAGTGCCTAGACATTGAAGCCATACATAGTTGGATATATACTCTCTTTAGTTGGCAAAAAGTCAGTTCAGTGAAACACACTCAGGCACAAAAAAAAAAAAAATTACAGTCAGTTGGAATTCAACCTTAGTTGAGTAAAGTGCGTGTCTGTTCTCATTCTACATAATTATGTACTACCAAAAGTTAACATTGTTTGTTCAAACAAGTGGAATAAGTGTTTCACTATGGATTGTACTGAAGGAGGTGAGTTTATTTGGTATATTTTAATAACAGTAATAATGACAGTAATTTTTCATACATTAGAGCTTCAAGGAAGAATTTTTTTTTTTTGTATATCTTAGTTAATTTTACATCAAATCAATAATTCTAGTTGTATTTCCGGACCTGTCCTGATATTTCATTTTATGTCAATATAAATATGAGGATTTTAAATATAAGAACAAAAAAAAAAAAGCGGATTCTTGTGAAAGTGCCTGAATTAAGCCGAACAAAATCTTAGTAATATACGTCATTTTTATTGAGATGGAATTTATTTTTAATATATCCTATATATTTCATTTTAGGACCCTCAGGAGTAAAAATAATGACCAGAAAGGAGTTATTTGACATCATGCGATAGAAAAATGAACTCATTATGAACAAAAAGTTAGAATTTGCTGAGAATTTTCTATTGAACGCTGAGGCTTAGTCAAAAGAATAGAAAAAAACAAATTAAGCATACATTTTGTCATTTGAAATCGGAAATTAAACTTAGATGGGCGGCAGCAAAGAAAGGATTTTTGTAAAACGTAATTATCACTAGCTTCAAAGTACATTTGAATTACCAAAGGCAATAACACGACCTGGGTTTCCATCGAAGACGTTCGACGAGTCTGGTGAGCACAGTAAGAGACATAAGACAGGGGAGCTACATAATAATACAAGCTCAGACGAGTTAATTTTTGCAGCCCAAATCCAGTTACAAACTAAAGGAAAACGACAAGCTTCGGAAATAGTGAAGGAAATTACTAGTTCACGGACACGAGCAAATAAATATCACAAAGCATATACAAAATCATTGCAAATGACCAACTAAGACAACTGTCTCTTATGCAAGCACTAGCTATGTTTGTTGAAGTTGGATTATCCAGGAAACAAATGACATGATCAGACATACCAATAAACAGCTGTACCCTTGCTACTCCATTTACAAAGATACAAATTGAATTCTACCCAGATAAACAATCATTTAGTGTGACAGCTATGTGTGAAGAAATAAATTTACAGAAATTAATAAGCTTTACCATTACTCGATTGTTAAGATATTTAGAAGTTTTATCAACATTAAATGGAGAAGACTGCCAAACACTAACAATAACTTGCAAGTGGGGTTGTGATGGATCTCTGCAGGCAAAATTCAAACAAAAGTTCAAAAATGATTCCGATTCAGACACAAATATATTTCAAAGCTCTTTTGTGCCACTACAATTAACTTGCAGCCTATGTCAGAACCGGATCATCTGGGAGAATCCATACACCATCTTCGCCTCGATATTACCGACCTATCAGGATCAGATGTGTTTAAAGTTCTGTAGATATTACAAATAACAAAACTCAACATGTACAAAACATAGCACATCAGTTAAAAGAAACTAAAGTGACTAGCACAAAAATGTGTTCTGTCAAACACATCTTGACACTTTATTGATTGATGCTAAAGTGTGTAATGACTCAGACAACATCTACAATGAAATGTTATATGTGTTGTGCGACATAAAATTTTTTAAATAATTCCTAATAAATTAAAGAAGTGAGCGAGGATTTTTTAAAGTTCAGATTATTTATTTTACATGCAAGGATTCACCTTTTTGAAACCTTATTACATTTGGCTTACAAATTACCAGTGAAGAAGTGGCAACTAAGACAAGAAAGCGATAAGGATATTGTTCACGTAAAAGAAATAAAGTTACCCATTTTTTCTCTGAATTCTCTTTGAATTTGTATCATTGTAGATGTACCTAAACCTAGTTTCGGCAATACTAATGATGGGTAGACGATTTTTTACGAGTCAAGATTTAGCAGCCGAAATAACCAGTTTAGAATACAATCTGATATACCGCACAAAGGGATTTTTGAAACAATTTATAGGGGACATCACACTCATATTGAGAAATTTGTGAAATATAAAATGGACATAGTGACATTTTATGTCCAATTATATAGTTGGCATCCAATAACGCCCACCATGTCCAAAATTCTATTATAAGAACCATTTATCATGCAACATGCTCTGCTACCCATAGAACAACTATCTGAAGAGGCTGCAGAAGCATGAAATAAGCACTTACATGTATACCGGCAAAATTTTTGAGACAACCCTGTAATATAGATGTCCTAAATAGACTTCTGCTCACTTCATATCTTCTCATAATTGGTCTGAGGACAATACCTAAAAATAGAACCAAATTCTTCTTGAAAGAAAAAATAGATATGCTCCTTCTACCTGAACTTACGCATAAACTAGATGACATGGAAAGAAATACTTCTTCGAAGGAAGAAAATGGATCTTCTGATGAAAGAGGAGAAATTTCATGAGCTGAAGAGCAGTAATTGTCACTTGCATCTTCCAAATAAATTTTATGTAACTCTATTTGCATTTTATTTTATTGTATCGTGTTTTGTAATGTAAGTTTATGTAAATTTTTATAGTTAATTTTATTTATAGTGTATTAGTATAATAATCAAAACTAATGATAGTAAAAATAAGAACAACCATAGAAACTTTATTTTATTTTATTTAAAAATACCAATAACGGTAAGCAGGGTCATCCTGAGTGAATTAAATATAAAAAATAATTTTGTCCAGCTAAATCAGACCCCACTGTGCCACGTCCGAAAAATAAAACTGTCTTTGGCTTTCAATGGTTACTCAGGACAAAGTATGGACCATACGATCGAGTCGAAGACTGCAAAGCTAGATTGGTAGCGAAGAGCTACACTCAGCGTCCTGAGATCGACTTTCATGAAATTTTTCATCAGTTGCTCGACTTAGCTCAATAACATTAGTTGCTGCTCTAGCAGCAGAGGTTGGCTCTACTTTGTACCAGCTTGATATTGTAATGACCTATATAAATGGAGATCTTGATGAGCAGATCTATATGAAGCAGGCGGATGGTTTCAGTACTCCTGGAATGGAACATCTAGTTTGTTTGCTTGAAAAATATATCCATAGACTAAATCAGTCAGGCTGTCATTGGTTTAAAAAACTGCACGAAAGATTAAAGACCCTCGGGCTAAAACAATTATTAAATAGTGACAATTCTGTTTACTATATGAATTATGTTTGTGTGACTCTGATCGCGGTTGTCTATGTAGATGATTTAATCATCGTCACAAACAACAAAGAATCGCACACAAGATTAAGAAGGACTTAGGAAAACTGCACTACTGTCTTGGCATTGAATTCAAATAAGATGAGAATTCAAAGTTGGTCACAATGTTACAGAGATCCTATATAGATGATGTTCTCAAGAACTTCGGTATGCAAGACTGCAAGCCAGTGAACACTCCATTAGATGAAAACAGTTAGTTATCCAAAGTCATGCAGCCGTCCACAAAATAAGAGGCAGCAGAAATGAGGGACGTTCCATACCAGCAACTCATTGGTTCTCTGACGTACCTCGCAGTATCGACAAGACCTGACATTGTGTACGCAATAAGCTCCTTGAGCCAGTAAAATTGAAACACTGGGTAAGTACACTGGGTTGCAGCAAAACGTGTCCTGTGATACCTGAAAGGTACAAAAAACCATGGACTGGTCTACAAAAGATTAGGTGCTGAACTGAGTGGATATGTGGACTCAGACTGGGGAGGATCTCATGACGACTGGGAATCATACACAGGCTACATTTTTCAAGTGGCATGATCTGCCCTGATGTGGGAGGCAAGAAAACAATCCACTGTAGCTCTTTCCAGCACTGAAGTACATGGCTCTCACGGACGCAGCAAAAGAGACACTTTGCTTGCAGAACCTGTTAAAAAAAATTGTTTTTTGAGTGTCAGCGTATAACCCGAACGGGTTGTAAGACACGGTGCTAAGTATTATTATTTGAGTGTGGATGTAAAATCAACCCTCGTTTATTGTGACAATCAAGGAGCAGAAAGGCTTATGCATAATCCCGTGTCCCACTTGCGTACCAAACATATTGACATTCAGCATCACTATGTACACGAAGTCTTAGAACGAGGAGAAATCAATGTGAAGTACATTCCAACAAACGAGATGATAGTGGGTGTTCTTACCAAAGCTCTATGTGGACTGAGCCATCGTAAGTGTGTACAAAGTATTGGAGGGAGAGACATCAATATGTTAACACATGTTTGAGAGGGGTGTTGTCTATTGTAAATAACCATTCTCTTTGCTTAATTATCAAACACACATTCTTTTGTTCTGTTTATCTTAGAAACGTTAATGTTTGTTGTTTTTATGCACGATAATAGTGTTGTTTAGTACATAAAACAAACAATTTAATTCTCTAAATATTCTGGATAATTTGTTATATTAGTAAATTAAACCTCAAAAGCTTTTCTAGCCTTAAAACTCTTTTGCTTTACATACAAATCACCTTACCAACTGAGATATCCAGTTTCTTTTACATGCCTGATTACCAGTAACACTAATGAAGAATATTCCATTAAATCTTCCTACCAAATTTAAGTACTATTTTTTTGTATTCCTCTTTTTAGAATTACATGTGAGGCAATGTTACCTAGCAGTTAATCCTTTGCTAATCCATAGTTTTCAATTTTCAATCAAATACAAATATTGGCTAACTGGCTTGAATCGAATCCGAATTGAATCCTTATGTCTAAAATAATATGTCCAATTCAAATTTAATATAATGCAAAATTTATTTTATTGAATCTAATGTTAGTTGAATCCCATGTTTAAAAATCAATTGGATCGAATATCTTTTAATAATAGGTTCATATCCCAATCTAATAATTTATTTTAGACTTACTATGATATGTATGTTTCAAATCAAATCTGTGTTTAATATTTTACTATGCCAAGTTTCTGAATCCAAACCAATAAAATATTTCAAAAAAATTTTATAATCAATTTAGACTCATTTTAGGTATATTAAAAAAATTAATCAATGCCACTAATCCCTAAAGGTGGACATTAAAATAAATATCACACCACTATTTTCAGTAATAGTGAAAATTTAAAAAGATGGGCCTATCTACTTTTTTTTAAATAAACAATATTATTTGTGTCACAAACAACTGTCACCCATATGAATCCTTAATGGCTTGAAACTAAAGCTAATTTAGCCATTCACTACCATACAACTGGTTTTATTGCTCTGATTATATTAATTTGTTAAGCCCCTATGAATTTTAGATTTAAAATTTGAGCTAAGCCCATCATACCAGCATCTAGGATTTATTACGTTAAAATTTTGAAACAAATCCAAATTTTTTTAATAGTATGATTTGATATATCAAATCAATTTGAATCTTACTGAGATTCAGAATCAGATTCAAAATTTCGGAGGTTCACACAGTCTTAATAGCAGTGGTACTAGACAAAACTAAAAGCTATTTTACAAAATCAAGGTCTCAAAGGGTTTGTTTAAAAAAGTTAATGAGAGTTTCTTAATTTGCAACAATTTGTTTTATTGATTTCAGTTCATCAATGCTCAATCTAGTTAGCTCAGCCTTTCTTTAGCTTGATTCCCCTTACACAGAAAGAAAGGTAAATTCCAGTCAAATTATGTTGTAGCTAATTTAATGTGCTATATCAATTTGATTGTTTTTTTGCATTATTTGTCATCATTACTATATATTTTACCGTATCAACCTTTTTATTTTAATAAACCATTTTGCTTTTTACACACACTACACCAGGGCTATTCAATTAGTTGTCCAAGTGGGCCACTCCAAAAAATCATAATATATGGCAAGACATTTAATTCAATCGGGCAAAAATTTGGAACATTATTAGACTATACTTTTGTAATTTAAGAAGGGTGGGGGTGAGTGAAATGTAATTTGATATTATATTTATAATATGGATATATTTCAGTGAAATTAATTTTCATAATCAGCTTCCTTTTCATACTACTCAAAGTAGAAAGTACCATGCTAGAAAACTTACAATAAGACTAAGTACAATCAAAGCACTCCATTATTACTTTAATTAACGCACGAACAATAAGCCAGGCAAATATCAACTGGCAAGACATCGGCTGCTGTTGGGTGGAGGCAAGAAGAAGTGTGAGTTACTCTTAGCCACTCAGTCACCTGGTCAGCTGCATTGTTCAAGGTCAAAAGCAAGAATATGTTATATAGCTCAGCCGTTATGTGGTGGCACTTGGAGGGAGAGATAAAGGGTCTAGGGTGGGGGACACACGTTGCTGAAGGGTAGGCTTGTACTTCTTTGTAAACACACGATGTTGGTGGTGTCAAGGACCAAGTAACACTTGGCTTGCAGCTTCCCCCACCACTGATAAGAGACTGAATATCTCTCTGGCCATTCAAGGTCAGGCGCCTCTACATACCGTCTGAACTATTCGCTGCATCTCCAGTGATACATTAGTTGGACTTTCAATCTGTGGGCCAATTTGCGGAGCTTGGTGGGCTGAATGTGGTCTGCGTGCCGCCAATTGAATAGCCCTTCAATACTCTTTGTATTTCTTAGTATTTTTAGCTATTAATTTATAAACAATGGAAAACTAAAATATTTAATATTTTTTGAGTTTTAAATTTTACTTCAATAATATATGGCATATTCTGTGGCTCAGTGATACCCCTAGATATATTTTTAAAAACGATGAACTAATATCACAGTACTCCAATTGTTATTAGAAAATATTTTGGGAAAATAAGTTTTTTCTCTTCTTGTAAGACAGAATTTCAAATTACAAACCGTGCAATATTTATTGTGGCCTAGATTGTCTGAACACACATTGTATCAAATTGTGCTCACTTTTTTTGCTCACTCAGTTATACTTACTTTAGTACCTACAAAGGATTTAGTTTATGAAGTTTATTCTAGTCTATTAAGCTTGTGGAGAGTTATAAATTACGGTGCTAAAAAAAAACAGAAGAAGAAGAAAAATCTGAATATGAATTATGGAATATTTATTCTTCATATGGAAACCATTCAAAATACAAATCTAGGTTTTCTGAACATATTCTTTCATTCAATTCATTATAATTACATTTTTTTATATTAAGACATGCCCATACTCTTAACACTGCAAGTTCATTCTTGTCATTGAATAATATGTGCAAGCTCTTACTGGAGAGGTTATGGCATTGATCAAGTGTCAGATGATGTAGCATAGTCATTGGGTTGACCTTAAACAAATGATTTGTATTAGTGTTACTACTATTTACTCAGGTAGCACAAACAAAACATTATACAATTAAAAGAATATTTTATTAAGTTTCATGCATCCTTTCCAAACACATACACATTATATGTCTTTAATTTTTTTTATAGAAATAGAAAATTTAATTTGTGTTTGGATTGTTGGTTTCTTAAATTTAGGTTGAATTTAAGCACAAATTAGAAATGTCACAACATTGTTATGCTTAGTAAAGAATTAAAATCTCAGCAAAATTGGTATTGCTTTCCATCCTATTGTATCTTTTAACCTTATTTTTATCACACTTGTCAACCTCTGTGTTCTTGGGCTAAAGTGCTCGCCTCAGGACCCGATGTTTGTTGGTTAAAACCCAACCAGGGCCAATGGATTTTTCTTGAGTGATAAAAATTCATAGCACAACTTTCTTCAGAGGGGAAGTAAATAAAGCCCTTGGTACCATGTTGATTGTGTCATGTAAAATATCTCTAAAAGATATGTTAAAATACCTTTTCTTGGAAAACTAGTTGGTCCTTTCGCTCTCACTCATAGAAATTCTTGTGTGCTGATGTAATCAGTCAATTCAGAAAGTGTACATTAAATACCTCATATAAATGAAAAAATTGTATAACACTTTATTTATGTCAGTAAATTAAAAGTTCAATAAAGAAATAACTCAACTACATTTACTCAGTCGGACACGGGACTGTCTACTGAGCTAATGGTTCCTGTTTTGATTCCAAGTATGGCAAAAATTTATCGACGATGAAATGTGGATTTCAGCTTTCACAGTGATAAATTAACTGGGGTTAGGTGTTGTGTATTTTTTAGAGTTAAGTCGGTTTATACGCTGTGCTCTTATATAATGTATGTTCAGAAAGTGCACATTAACTTCGATTTAAAAACCACAAAGCAAACAAATTTGTGTGTGTAGTATTTCTTTCCATCCAGACTATCAAAAACTTAAACTAATTGAGAATGAGGATATAAGGAAAGTAAAATATAAATAAATGCTCCAAATTTCACTTTAAAACTAATTAATGAAATCCCCACCAGTGCAACCAGTCACAGTTGAGCCCAGGAATAAAACTCTACACCAACCTTGCCACTTTAAGCCTTTAAATATTTACTTCACTCCTTAATACATTAAGGCCTTACGTCAATAAAAATTGTATTGCACTATTTTAACAAAACATGTATATTTTAAGCTATAAATAGTGATTCATTGATTACAAATCATTACAGTTCATGAGCTATAAGGGGTCACACTTGGTGTTATGCTTTTTATTTATCATTGTTAAGGTAAAGTAGTTAATGGATGAGTCTGAAATTAGGCTATTTAGAAACATATATAAAGTGAACACAAATATTTATAATGTGTTATATGCAATTTTTTTTAAAATTTATGATCAATTTAAACAGCGATAAAATCATGTGTTGTATACAATTTTTTTAAAAATTTATGAGCAATTTAAACTGATAAAATCACATCATTTTAATCATATAAATAAGTAATTTTTCTATATCCTGATAATTTGATTTGATTTCATTTTATAGTACACAATGTTGTTATTTAGAAATAATTTAGTTTTTTAACCAAACTATTCGTTAATTTTATTAATGTGGCTGAATTGAAATTAATATTTCATGAAATTTATTGTTTTGACTGTACCGATTGTAGATACAGCACAGGCTAGCAGAACATAATATGCCAGGCAGAGACTACCCATACTAATGACACAATCAAGTAAAGTGCATGCTATAGAGGGCTGAGTGAATGACCTTACTACCTTCTTTCTTTTCCAAGATACAAAAGTTTTATTTTAATTATATTTCCCATGGTCACTTGGAGCTTGAAAAATATTATACTGTATTAGTTTTGTGCTTCAACACAAATATATGCATCAACCTGGCCACCCGACTCATAGCCACTCAATATTTGGAAACTCCCATTGTTTGTGCTAGGTTAGGGCTCACATTTCTTTGTTAGTCCTGCAAATTTAAGGCACTCACTAACAATTTCTTATGGGTGGCTAAGTTAATATCAAACTAGTCACCCCATATAAGAAATAATATAGCCATTTTTTTAAAAACACCCAATGCTATACGCTAGTGCCAATTAGTGCTCAATTTTTATCGTTAGTGCAGATAAAGATCACATGATTTTACATATGAATACGTGAATGTGGATATAGTAACTTTTTATAGATGTCATATATGTCCATTCATAAGAAATTTGGGGTATTTTGAGTATATAAATTTACCCATCCATAAGAAATTGTTAATAAGTGCCTTCCATTTTCAGCACTAATGATGAAAATTGGGCACTAACCAGCAATAGCATAGCACAAACGACGGGCGTTTTCACAAAATTATGGCTATATTATTTATTATACCTGGTTACTAACTTGATATCAACTTAGCCACCCATAAGAAATTGTTAGTAAGTACCTTAAATTCCCATCACTAATGAT
This sequence comes from Timema bartmani, assembly GCA_902151455.1. Taxonomy (NCBI): domain Eukaryota; kingdom Metazoa; phylum Arthropoda; class Insecta; order Phasmatodea; family Timematidae; genus Timema; species Timema bartmani. Next base: position 31,915 of record CABFWB010004402.1, read on the forward strand.
GAAAATCAGAAACTAGCTAGCACTTACATAGCACAAACAATGCCATCTAAAAAAAAGATGGCTATATAATAATTTCTTACATCCGATGGCTAACTTGATATAAACTTAACCACCCCATAAGAAATTGTTGGTAGGTGCCTTAAATTTGCAGCACTAACGATGAAAATTGAGCACTAACCAACACTTTTGTAGCACAGACAATGGGTCCTTTCAAAAATGTAAAGCTGTATTATTTCTTATACCATGTGGCAAAGTTGACATAAACTTAGCCACCATAAGAAATTGTTAATAAGTACCTTAAATTTGCAGCGCAACAGATGAAAATCGATCACTAGTCAGCACTAGCCTAACACAAATGATGCGCATTCTCATAAACCGAGTGACTAAAAGTCAGGTGGCCATGTTGACACACATAACACAAAGTTGACAGGGATTCTTCTGGTGTATACTAAAACTTATCTTGATTTTTTTACTTATTGTTTGTCTCTATATCATAATTTCCTTCATGAATGTATTAATATTTGTGTTTAATTTATCTGACAGTCAGTACATGAATAATTAAAAGTATATATGCAGAGTACAAAACATTGCTGAAAATTATCTCAGTTTCAAATATGTAGTTTTTATTTAGTCGTTAATTGTCATATGTATCACTACACTGACTAACTCTAAACTCAGGATGTCAGAGTAAATTATATTATACATTTGTTTTCCTGTATCTTTCGTAGGCGAATTGGAAAATCCAGCTTATTGCAAAGAGCGCTGTCATTTTACAGTGAGCCAAGCTAATTATAAAACAATATTAAATTTGCATTTTAGGCTGGTATGTTTTAGGCTTATTGAAATGAGCCCATACAGCTTTAGTTTCCTCAATCAACGTAGCCAATTTCAGGCTTATTGCAATAGCACCGTTCAGCTGCAGGCATATTGAAAACAGTTGGAAAGAGGGTTCAATTGCCTGTTGAAACAAGATCAAGGTCTTAAAAGTAACCTTCCTTCCTTTTATCAGAGTGGCCTCAGTTTAAGCTGCTCTTCCAATATGCTGCTCTTCCAATATGCTACTCTTCCAATATGCGTGTATCGTGCGCTGCCTCTTTTGTTTTGACTTTTAAGGTAGTAACTCTTTTTTGTTGGGTGTGGGTGTTTTAGTTGAAAAATGGAGATTGATAAGGAAAGTCCAACTGTTAACAATTAAAATGTACAGGTCATTGTTACTGTAAGCGGCTGTCAGAACAAAATCTTTATTTTGAAGGTAAAATGTAATGAGAAAATGAAAGAATAAGAGTAACATTGTGATTAAAAAACCTTGTACTATTTTGACCATAGAATAAGTTGTTTGTGAAATTTTAGATTCAAGAAATCCCGACAAAATACTAAAGAGCAAACAGTATTGCCGATTAAAAAATATATCATGGAGGTTGGTGAAAATAAAGTTTTGATTAAAAAAAGAAAAACTAATGATGAACCTGTTGTGTTAATACTTCCTGTTGAGGAATATTAAGATACACTTTTTCAATATCATCACTTCACAGGCCACAGTGGTAGAGAAAAAGTGTTGTTTGCACTGGAGAAATAAATTTTACATACTTTGGGCTATCGGGATTTTTACATTGCAATTTTACAATGTGCAATTGAAGTCTCACCAACACCAAAACAATGTTGTATGATCAATCACAACAAAGAAACGTAATGTTATTTGACATTGCACTTGTAAACGCGTATATTGCTTTTATAAAAGAAAGGTAACTATTTGTATCTGTATTATTATTTTTAATAGCAATGACTTAAACATAAAAGTTTGTTATTGGCCTAGATAGTATGAAAAAACACTTTCGTGAGAAAATAGTCCCAAGTAGAAACATCCAGGATTCAAACTCAAGTCAAAGACAGATCAAAGACTAAAGGCCGGTACACACAGAACACTAAGCTAAGCTATACCTCAGTTTTGTGGTGCTGACTGACAGCTCACAGCTGACTTCTGACGGCTTTGAAAAGCTACCAGACCAAATTATGTATCCCTACGCCGAACCATATGATCTTCAAAAAACATGTCTCTAGCAGTTGTCACTTCTGACAGTCAAAATTTAGGTATATACCTAAATGTTGACTGTCAGAAGTCAGCTGTGAACTGTCAGTCAGCACCAAATAAGCTGTAACCTGTGTGTAAGCTAAAATTTGCTCTGCTAACTCTTTAGAAAAATAGCAGACCATATATTTAAATGTGCTGGTTCACACAGAAAGCTAAGCTAAGCTATGCCTTGCTACGCCGCGCTATGTTTTTTTCTGATTACTTGCCGGGCAATTTTTCCATCCCCCATCTAGAGCCATCTTACTTTGCGCATGTGCATAACATAGCTTGGGCTCCGTGTTGAACAGACGCAGTGCTGGTTTGGTGAAACTAACCAAAGAAGTGTTGAAGTTATGTTTTCAGTTGTTTCGCGTGTATTTAAGTAATACAGTCAACTCTCGATTCTACGACCATTCACGGTTCCCTGGAAAAGGGTCGTTATTTCGAAGGGGTCGTTATTGGAATTTTAACTGATTTTTTTTCACCCCCGACCCTCATACACAAAAATTGAATATTTTTAGACAATACATAAAAAATACCTATTTATTAAAGAAGTCCATTATGGAGGCCTGCTTCTTCTTAGCGCCAGTTTGCTCGACGAAGTCTTTCACATTATAGAACTGGAACCACAGCTCTTCGCTAGCGCCCTGGCGCTTAAGTGCTCTTGAGTAGACGTCCACGCCTTTCAGAACATCTTTCATTGTGGGGATGTCTTCAGACTCTTCTTCCATTTCTTCCTCCCCCTCTTCATCGCTGGACTCCTGCTGCTCCCTGATTATATCGGCGTTGTCGAGGGTGCCCCAAACTGTGATGTCATCATCATCTGCTGCTATGTACTCCTCATACGTGCAGTCTAGGGCTAATTTCTGCCACGTTTCTTCGTCGCACGGCCGAGTGAAAGTCAAGGGGTCAGACGACAGTGTTGTTGGTGAGCCAGGCTGCGGTTCCGTGTATGGGGCCTGGCTGTAAATTGGAGTCCACAAGCGGTGGGACGTCTGGTTCTTCGGCGCTGGCAGCGGCGGGTAGCACATAGACTGCAGTCCCTTCGTTGACTGGTGGGACAAAGCGGGAGTGTCGGAAGCAGTTGGCAATTACCACCGGTCTCACGGCCCTCCAACTGACGACGTTCCCTCCATGGCCCTGAACACGTCCCACTTTTTTACCTCCTTGCCCATGTCGAGATTCCACACCATACTCCAAAAAAGCATCTCGTGTAACTTCACCTTCACTTGCTGGATTATCCCCCGGTCCAGGGGCTGAAGCATTCTGGTGGTGTTCTTTGGCAGAAACACCAGCTTGATGTTCCTGAGTTTGTTGAGAGCAGGATATGTGGGGCAATTGTCAACGAAGAGCACGACTTTTCTATTTGCGGTGTCCATCTTCAAATCGAAGCCTTGAAGCCACCTCGTGAACACCCCTGAGGCCATCCATGCCTTCTTTTAAAATCATAGTCACAAGGCAGAAAGTTGCCCTTGAAACCCCGGGGTTTCTTGAACTTACCGATCACGAGGGGCTTCATCTTATCGCTGCCGTCCATGTTGAGCACAGAAGGGTGGTGAGGCGCTCCTTGATCCTCTTCGCACCCTTGCTCTTATCCTCTTTCACAGCAAGAGTGTGATCTGGCATGAGGTTGTAGAACATCCCCAGCTCGTCAGCGTTGTATACATCTTGAGGCTGATAGCGCCTAAGGATGTTTCGGAGTAAGGGCATCCACTCCTTCACCGGTGTTGGGTCGACCTATGCGCTTTCACCGACGACCTTGTGTCTGAATATGCTGTGATGCACTTTTAAACGCTCTAGCCACCCACTTGAACACCTAGTTTTCTATACCCAACCTCAGGGAAAATTCATCGGCCTTCCTCTGCATCATCGGTTTATAGGCACGTTTTGCGCTTAATGCTGGCTGAACCACTCCAGCAAAGCTTGCTTCAGATTCGCGTGCGTCGCACCCTTCAAATTTTTGGCCTTTACATTGTGGCCTTCCTTCTGCACTACATTCACAATTTCTTCTCTCATTTTGATAATCGTGAAAAGTGTCGACTTAGGGATGCCATGCCAACGCATAATCTCCGTCTTTGTAATCTTCTTCTCATCCACTTCCTGGATTATCTCGTACTTCTTCATGAGCGTCAAGAAGGTCCTCTTTCCCCTCATTTAGTCGAAAGTATAAGTTCCTATCAAATAAAAAAAAATACCGTGGGTCGTCCAAAATCTTTTACAAAATCAAACCAAAAACGTAACCAAATCGAGAATCTTATTAACAATGGCAATAACAATGGCAAAAACAAGCCTGGCGCGTGATGTAGTGGCAGTCGCGCGTGGGGAAACATTGTCTTGCTTGTGGGAGGGGGTGGACAGAGTCAAGTGCTATTGGCTGGCACTGATAGGGTGGTGTCTATTTTTATACCTGACCTACCCCAGTTACTAGTAATACAGCGCTCACAAAAATAATCGCAAGTGCAACAAACACATTTTACGGCCGATTTCCTTAAGATTTTCGACCTTTTTTTCCACATTTTTCACGGTTCCCCAAAAAGGGGTCGTTACTTCGAGAGGGACGTTATTCCCGGGGTCGTAAAATCGAGAGTTGACTGTATTCTATTTAGGTTTTATATTTAATAAATGTTTTTATGTTAAAATGGAAGCATCATTTGAATAAGTCAAACCTCCACTATCTAAAATTTCTTCATCTTCCAAAACAACTGCTAACAGCAGCATCTTCTCTTCCTCAGTACTTTAGCTTAGCCTAGCTTAGCATTTTGTGTGTATTGGCCTTTACACGGTGGAGCTTTGCTATTTCTGTCAGTGACGCATGTCAAAAATGGAACATTATTTTTCTGGCTTCCCAATCTGATTTATCTAACCCTTTTGCACTCAGCATATTTTCACGATTCCGGTGTAAGACACTCAGGTCAATTCTTACATATTTACCTGGGTATTTTTGAATTTCTACCATAAAAAAATATTTAACATATATATGAGAAAAAATTCACACTTATGCTCTAAACGTGTTAGAATTAGAAAAAGGAATATGTCATCTATCACTATACAATAGATGAATCGTAAAAAATTTAGAAATTTGGAAATTTTAATTAAAACTTAAAATTTAGAGGCGAAAAAATCAATTGAATTTTTGCCTTTTGTCTTCATCACTTCTCCTGAAATAAATATAATTTATTTCTCTAAAATCTGATATAGGTTTGGTGTCTGTAGTGTTGTTAGTTTCTAAACTACATCAATTTTAGTAAAATTGTGTATAGACCTAATTACTTTTGGAGTAAACACTGGTTTTTTTGGGAAACACTCTCCATGCAGCAAATTGATAGATAAATAGTAAATAGGCCCAAATAATAAATAAATCAGAGTCACTTTCATGCTTAAATTCACTATCAATATCTATAGTAATTATCTAAAGAATCTAAAATGTCAGTCATATAACCTAGATCTTGGATCCACCATCGCCTAGTTATAAAAAAAAATATTGTATTAACACCTAGGCCTATATAACTTATAATAAAAATATATATATTATATATATTATAATATTATAATATATTATAAAAATATTATGAAGAAAACAAGAATAAGACAAAAAAGAATATATAAACTTTTGTAAGAAAACCAAATAGCAACTACAAACACACGAATAAAAATAAAATAAAAATACGGGAGTCAAAAACATATTCACGCTATGGTGTGAACAACTGGAAATAACATTATTCATTTGTGCAAAAAAATAATCTTTTTGTTGATATTACAGTGCTTTCTGTTGAGGAAAATATGAAGTAAAGCCTAATATTTAGGATAAAGGTTTATGGTGCTATCTAGTAACATTTATTTTACTAACAGACAAGATTTAGCTGGCGCCGATGGATCGGCCACAAGAGTGTTTTAGCCATTTCTTGGCGCGCTGATGTATCGGCGCACTGGGCGTTTAAGAGTTAAATCAAGGGAAAGCTTGCAATTAATAAACATATCACACATTGGTGGTTGCATGGTCTAATGCTTCACTCTTAGATTAATCTGGATTTCCAGGGATAGGCAGATTGGGGTTCGAATCCAGGTCAGTTGGGCGAGGGGTATTTTTTCATAAATGGCTTCCCAACCTCATTGTACAAATGCTGTTACATTTCATTGAAAATTATACCTTCCTCATCCCTATTCCTTTAGTGTATGTGGACATATGATCCAAACAGGTATTAAGACACACAAAAAATAAATTAAATGTATACACTTGATTTCTGAAATAAACATTGTAAGGTCACTGGCAACAAAAAAAAGTATCATATTTAGTTTCCTTTTGGTGTTATTTACAGCCAAAGATAAGAGCTAGCCTTGGTCACCTAATTTCCTTGCACCCTTGTGCTAGATTCAATGCCAAAAAGATATCCTCCCTCCAACAAGCTTTATTGTCAAATGACCTTAACTTTTTTTTTACCACTGCATCTTACTAACCATTTAGGTTTTACACGCCTTAACATTTAAATCTAAGTAGTCACATGCTCTGTCTACCATTTGCCCTAAATGCGTTTTGTGTTTTTAAATTAGAATAGTTTCATACTTTACAAATGTTCCTAAAGGAATTTGTCAGAAAAAAACATTAAAAATTAAGAAATCACATTATCTGTCTACCACTAGCCCTAAATGTGTTTAATTTCTTTATATCAAAATATTTTCTTACTTTCCAAATGTCCAAAAGAAGTTTGTCAGAAATTACTTCACAGCCTTTTAGTAGAATATTCCTTATATTGTCACTAAAGCTTAGCAGTTGTTTGATCATGTTGAGACTGATATCAGCATGTGGATCAGACCATAGTTCCAATGCTTGAAGTTTTGTGAACAGCTCAGGAGATGGGTGGCTCACTGATTCATACTGAGCCACATTGGAAAGGGCCAGATTTTTTAATTCAGGGCATGCTTTTCCAAGTCCTGGAAAGAAAAAATGTAAGATACATAAAAATTATAAACATTTGAAATACTGCCTTATTGTGTATATTTACTCCTGGAAGTAGTCTAACCACCGTTTTGGCACCACTGTTTGCTATGACGTGTGCAGCGATATTCTGAACATGGGCACATGACTCTAAAATAACATAAAATGACTTAAAATGACTAAAAAACTTTTAAAAATGCCATATTCAAAATGAAAAATGGGTCTCTAATCCAAAATTCTGAAGTTAGGTTTTCAGGGAAGTATTCCTTGAAATCTGTCATTAGGCTTTCAAGGTGCCCATTTATATTTGTTGCCAATTCACTACTAAGAATAATTTCATTTTCACTTAAGAAATCATCTAACAATGGAAAGGAACAAGTGTTTTTACAATCGATTTCTTTAATGATGAACCCAAGTTTCTTTTATAAGTGCCATGGTTTTCTTCAGTATCAAGAATAAGAAAGTACATGTAAGCTCTTATTCACCTGGTTGAGGTGACAAAATATATCTTCCAGGTATGCCAACCGGACAAGCCACAGTTCATCAATGAAATAATTTTTAAGTCTGAAAAAGTGTCAGAGAGAAAAAGGGAAGGCTTCATAAATTAATGATTTGACAGAGTTTCATAACAAATCACACACTGGGAAATAGGTGTGTCTTATTCTCCAATAGAGGTGAACCCATATGATAAATAAGTAGGATTGTACTTTTGTTGTGCTATACGGGGCTTTTTATTGTACTCTGCTACAGTAATGTTCACTGTTGATTGGCTAGAAGTTGAATTACTGGATTCTGACTGAGTATAATTACTTCCTCCACTTACACTCGTGTCTCCCCTAAGTATTTTTAAATACCTAGTCGTTAACCACTTATCCATGTTGTGTTTTAAATACACTGGCACAAAATACATAGTTTATGACAACTTCACAAATATAATCACGCAGTTTAAAGAGAAGATGTCCAAGACCATATTTATTATCCCTCAACACAACAGATATAGAGATTACTGGGCGCCGAACCTCACAAAACTGGGCCACTCTTTCTATAAAATGAAAGTCCTTTATTTCTATAACTATCTGTCGTCACTAACTGCTGCTTCCACCACTGGGTCCCTCGTTAAGTCTTATCTGCCCGTAATACACAGCATGCAACACAATAGAACTCTTTCAGTACCTCGGATGACTCACTCACGTGTAGCGAGTAAAAGAATACATTTATATTTTATGTTAATTTATCTTTTTATTTTATACTTCGTTCCCGTACCACCCAACACTGGCTCATGGACCACCAATGGTACACATAGCATAGGTTGAGAAACTCTGGTCTACACACTACACAGATCACATAAATGTTATTGACTATCATGGGCACCGACCATGCATGAACCTTAGGTGGCACATCTATTGGTCATGTGGAGAACTAATGTAATTAGTCTAAACTTATTGGTGTAAATTGCTCACCAAATAGTTTTTTAACAAATCCTAAGGCTGGGACCAATTTTCTTTCATTTTTCTTTTTCATTGCTTTACTTTTAACTTTTATTTAACCTCAAACAGGCTTTAATATATTTTGTTATTGTGTTATGATCCAAAAAAATTAAGAAATGCAAACTTAGAAAGACAGGTTAAGTCAAATAATCTTGTTAAATGTTACTGGTCAGTAATTGTAAGAATCATAAGTAAATATTTAATAAGACAGTGTCGCAACACTACAATAATGTAGGGTAAGTGATAATGAAGGAAGCAAACCTGAAAGGATAGTCAGGTTAGGACTAGTTAAATAAATTGTTAAACAATTTGTCCAAGGTCTTGCCCCCCTCCCCCCAATGTAAGAAATCGTGGGGAGGGAGTGCCTGTACCCATCTCCCCTGTTTCTGTTTCTAATCAATTTTTTCCTTACTAAAAACATCCAATTGCATTTTTTTCAGGGACATATCTTAGTACCGTTTGGCTTATATACTTATGTACTAATTACACTAATGGTTTTAGGGATTAGGAAGGTTATATTTATAGAAGTATATATGCATTAGTGTGGAGGGTGAATGGAAAACCATTTTAGAAAAAACACCCTCATTACAGCCGACCGATATTCGAACCTCAATCTCCCCGGCATCAGCAGTCTAGTCTATTGTGAGAGCAGAGCGATAGACCTTGCGGTCACCGAAGTGGGTCATTTGCATTTAAAGTATAGACATGGATTTAAAGGAGTGCCAGAGGAGGGGAGGGGATTACAATGATGCTTGCCAGTAGAAAATAGTGAACAGGGATAGAGTTTGTATTTTATTCACTATGGAAGCTATATATATGTGCACTCCATTTACCTTAAATGTTAACAGTCTTGCCTTGACAGATTATACTATATCGCTCTATCTTGAAAGCAACACCGTAGTGGAACAATACAAGGTAAGTTTGCTACCTTTCAGAGTAAATGACAAGTTTACCCTTTATGATGTACTAAGGTGCATAGATTATAAGATAGAGGGATAGTATAGTCTGACAGGGTATAACTGTTACCTTTCAGGGTAAATGAAGTGTACATAAAACAACACATTTTTAATTCCAAAAATACTTGAATTTTTATATCTACAAATATATTAACAATTATCTAGTTTTTTTGTAGATTGTTTTTAGTGACTATTGTTTTTGTTTTTTTTAAATCCTATTCTTGTACCTATTCTATGTAGCTAAGAGCTCACCCGTTATATCGACGGCAGTAAAATTGGCCAATATGAGGTTTTGGAGATGATGACCACATGCACAAAGAAGTGGTAGGATACCATCATAAAAGTCGATGGTAAGACCTTCTGAGTTGGTTATGGAAATGGAAGTAAGATTTTCCATTGCCATTAACTTATAAAGAGCCTCATTGGGTAGCCAAGAATTAGAGAGGATTATGCTTTGTGCATCTGGGCAAAGACGTGCTGCTGCTTCTAGACCTTCAGGTTGAACATTTTCTGAACTGGATATAAGTGTGGTAAGCTGGAGGCTTGAAGGTGAGGGAGCGTCAGTTGTGTTCAGCCTGACACCGGCACCAGACAGCAACCTTGCTTCTAGGGCTTCATCCCAACATTCCACTCCTTGAATAGCCTAAGGCCACAGCCAAAAGAATTGGTAAGTTTCACCTTTATATTTTGCATCATTATAAGTATGTATGTTAAAATTAATATTTGGTTCAAATTCATTGACACTCACAAACATAATTTAAATTTGTGTTTAAAAAATTATACCCCAGCAGATTGATTACTCAGTCCAGGTGTGATTTTTAAAAAGCTATTTGAAATATATATTTATCAAACTGCAATACACTTCACACAAGGCTGTTTAATATATGATTGGACATCTGTTACACCTATTTAACATTTTCAACATACAATAAATGTACTTACATTTACTTGATTTTAAATTGAATGTTTTATGTATAGCAATTGATAGATCTGTGGAGTTTAAGTTGTATTGATACATTCCTACCATTCAATTCACCTCAAATATATTTTCATAATCAAATTCACGCAAGTTGGGTAGTGATTGAAGTGCTATGATAGCCCCTGCTGTAGTAATACAGAATGCATCATTGATAATAAGCCGTGCCAGTTTTTGGCATTGACGTTGGCCATCCTCAGATACACACAATTGAACAATACCACGGTCTGTCACAGCGGTTGAAGCAATGTTTAGCTCGACCAGATTTGGGCATTTCATCCCCACACTCCTTAGTAGCTGTAAAGAATAAACCCATATGTTATTACACACAATTATATTTAAATATTATAAACCTTTTTTACTTTCTCTCTATCTTACAGGTAGAGAAAGTATGGTGATCGTCAAAAAAATCGAACTCGAGATTTTGATGAATATTGACGTTTCATGACTCTCTGAATCCGAAAAAGTTGTTTTTGAATTTCCGTCTGTCTGTCTGTCTGTCTGTCTGTCTGTACCTCCAACTAGAGCCTAAACTATTTTACCGATTGAGCTGAAACTTGATATCTAGGGTTTTCATAGGGTTGCCTCGAGGGGTTTTTGGAATTGGATATCTACCCCTAAAATTAAGGGTAGTTTACTGAAGGGCGAAAAGAGAAAAATTTGGTTTTCTCAAAATCTGCTCAAACGATTTTGATTAAAATTCGTATCTAGGCGTTGATTAAGATTATAAATAAACTGGCTATTTTCATTTTCCTATGAAAATGATTTTTAGGGTACTTTACAGAAGCGTTAATTTCCGTATCTCCACAACTATTTGAGAAACTAAACAACTTATCATTGCAAAATTGTAGGACTATTAGAAATAAAAAACTTTTATTTGACATATATTTTTATAAAAGCAACAGTTTCTGAGATATTTGCAAATATATTAATACAATTTTGTGAGCTTTAGTTGTAAACATATACTACTTAAGTCTTAACGCAATAATTCTCCAATGCCATAGAGTAATTAAATATAAGTATCTAAAAAAGTATGTTATTTTTCCTTAAAGCTCTTAGGAGAAATGTTTGCATAGCAATGATCTATCTCCATTTTAGACTCAATAGTCAATATTTACATTTTTTATTGGTCAAAATGTATAAATGAATAATTAAATATCAATGCGATGACTTGAAGATCTGCAACACCTTATAAAATGTTAAAACTTTAACCAGAAATCGAAATTTTAATACGAAGTGTTGACCCTTGTGGAAGACATTAAACTGTTTGAAATGCTCTTAGGTGGACAAAGATGCGCCTCTTTTCTCATTGATTATATATCATTGTATATTATTTTATGCGTGTTCTTATGTGGAGTGGTGATGATACAATGTACATTATTCCGTTCAGAAATCTTACGAGTTTATAGAAAGAGAGAGAAAGTCTGTGCGGTGCACCGTACCATTTATTTTATAATATTACTTTGTGAGAAATTTGTTTGTGTTTAGTAAAAGTATTTGTAAAATTTAACCACCTGGTCATTTCCAATATTTTTCCATTTTTATGTATCATTTTAAATATTATGTTAGGCTATAAATTAAACCAATCAACATAGGAGCTAAAGACTAATTGTGGTGTCACTTCGAATTTCCTGACCCACATTATTTTATTTTATGTAGTATATTAACCTTGTTAAAAACAACCTATATTCTACAATTTAATGAATAACTTGAGAAACCCTATACAAAAAAAAAATATATTTGCTTAACAAACTAATGCTTTTAGAACAGGTGTAGCTAATGAGTCTCATCTATGAATGATCTCAACCATTCATAAATAGTGCACTGAATTTGTTTGGAAAAAGCTTTTAACTTGGGAGTAGTGCGGTCGCCTAAAGCTACAAAGGTTCAAGGGGTGGCAAATGAATAAATCACAAACTTCTAGGAACTTTCTTGGACCAATATATTCTATTAGAGATATAAAACAAAAAATCCTAGTAAGTAAAAAATAACCTTGAGCACAGGACGTATTCTGGGTAGCTCAGTGCTAAGAGCATTGGCACACTAAGACAACACAGAGACAATGGCTGGTATGGCTGGTGTTCAACAGCAAATTTTGAAACTGACCCCAATGGCAGTGTTTGTTCTGTGTTATAATCACTCTACAAAATTAGTTGGTGTTTATGTTGCTCATGTAAATGTCCCGGCAGTAACATTTTTTGCTACTGTAGGACATCTATTTACACACTTTTTCTGTTCTACTCACTGATGGAGTATATTGAAAGGCGTTGTTGAGATTACAATGAAGGGTCATTCTGATACAAGATGGGACTCTAAAGCAGATGCATTAAATGCTTTTTCGAGTCTAATAGACAAAGTAATTGATGTTCTGGTATGATTGCGTGGTACACTGACTGAAACTTTTGAAACACAATGTACTGAAAAATTTGAATTTTTAGCTATGATTTTCTTCTAGTCAGAAGTTCCCTCTTCATTTGATATAGTTAAGAATTTTCTTCAGGCTAAAGGAACAACTTTTCTCCAGGCACAGAATCAATTGGGGACTTTGATGGAATTAGTTGATAGCTGAAAAATGAACTCTGTGACACGGCTCGAGGCCATAGCAAGGCCAAAATTTCAGGGGGGGGTTGAGTTCGGTGGGGCACAGCTTCTCAACTGCCACAGGCAAAGAAAATTTTCAAATATTAAATGACTTTAGGAGTAACCTGGAGTTTAATGACAGATATTAAATTTGTTTAGCATTTAGAAACTTATATAGCCGCTTCTCCCTTAAAGTTCGAAAATGTATATTAAACACTTCTTAAATAATTACATAAGTGCACTTCTTAAATAATTGCATAAGTGGTGGGTGGGCCCATGGAATAAACTCTCGCTCCGCCCCCATCCACACTGTCTAGATTTATTTCATTCCTTTTTTATATTTTTGAACATAGTACGTTTATAAAAACTTTTAATAGTTCATAAATACATCGAACTAAAATATATATCTGGCAAGGATTGCTCTAAATATATTCAAGGTGAATATTCCTTTAAAATTATCTGAGGTAATACCATTCCAAATAAATTTTAGATAAGTATATTATCCAAAAATATTCCAGGTGAAGACCTCTCCTACAGCAGCATCCAGTTGACAAACGTTTGCTGAGGGAAAAGCCTCTGGAATTCCTAGGGCTTGGGGAAAGAAGGACAAGTCCCCCAAAACTCCTTTTTTGGCTAAACAAGGTACACTCCCCCCAAAACTCCTTTTTTGGCTAAACAAGGTACACTCCCATTCTCCACCTCTTTTACATAAATAATGTTTCGTCACCATTGACCCAACTTGGATAATTCTAAAGATTATTTCTTCTTTCTCTAATAAAGTTAGATTTAATAATTTGTGCTTAAATAAAAGGTTGAATAACCCCTGCCCACATAGTTCAAAATTGCACACTATTCAAATAAAGACATTTCCACCATGACCAAGTGTTTTGAAGACTTTGACTTTTATATATATGAGATACAGAGGTATTCAAAAGGGTGACCGATGGCAGGGAGGTAGGGTGGGGGTGGTGGGACAGTTTGTGTCCTGGTTAGTAGCCCAGATATTTCCACAACCCTGTCTACAGCCAGATTCACTTCGGAAGAAAATTTTGAAAGTTACAAAAGTAACTTAAAACAGTTTTCACACAGGAATATATATGTCATACTGTGTGATCTGCAGAATTCACATTTGATATTTATTATTAATGCTTACAAAACAACACTAATAATACAGTAAAATATTATCAATTCACATCACAAACAAATTTGTTTGTATTTTATAAAGGGATCTTCCTATAAGAAACAAAAGTAGACTTTTTTTTTGTTTACTGGAATTCATAGTGCTAGCTTAAAAAAACACAAGTTAACATCCAAGAGCAGTAAACCAGCTTAACCTTCACGATAACTAACTTCACTAACACTAGTCTACAATACATAAGCTTATAACCCGAACGGTTAGTAAGATTCGATGCTAAGTATTCTTACTACACTACACACTAAGCTCACAAAACTAAAAGCATTCACATGTCACAGTATTTATAGCACTTTACTTATCTCCAGAAAAGCTGCTTGAACACCCCCCCACCCCTTCTTTGCTACGTATCCTATCCCCGCTCTCTGAATATTTTTTCATTGCTGACTCATTTACAACGTGTTCTCAAATAGTTTCAATTTTTAAAATTTTGTTGTTTCCTAATCTGAAATACTTACCCACTTCCACAGCTTTCCCCACATTCACTAATACTTCCTATTGCCTTAGTTAATATTTTGTCCTAATATATCCATCCAGCTTTGTTGTCTGACTAATGAACACAATCACAAATTATTTTTAAAATGTACATAAACATTAAAATGGTGGTGACAAACTATATACAGTATTTGTATTTCATTGTTTTATCTAAACTGTAATTAAGGCAGTTTTGTTTTGTAGAATTGGGGGGGGGATTTGACCAAATTATATTGTTGCCTAAGATAAATTCTAGATAAAATACATGCTGAAATATCAGGCAGTTTTTCCACACTTTGGTTTCCTTTATATTTGTTAAATAAGCTGGATCTTCAAAGTCCTGAACAGATTATTGAGCTTCAACGTAAATTTAATAATCTAGCCCAGATTTATACACAACATTTATGTATTAGAGCTGTACCATGACTACAGTGACATAATTGCTTCTCTCAACAGATCTAAACATAATGGTGAAGAATTGTACTGTTCTTCAAAGGGACTCCCCTTATACATTTCCTCAATAAGATTGGAGGCGTACAAGACATTGTCTACAGCTATGCAAATACTAGCATCATGTAATTGATCCTTTAGTAAATTAAAATTCATAAAGTCATATCTAATATCAGCACTGTTTCAAAATAGATTCATGAATCTGGCGATTCTTTCAATAGAAGGTGAAGAAAGTAAGAAGCCTCCTATCTTGATTTCAGTGATGTCATCAAAAACTCTGCATCCAATTAATAATACTAAGAAAGTTCATTTTTGAGCAGTGTACGACAATAAAAATTGCAAACTATAATTGAATAGAGAGAAGCTTCATAGAATAATTAAGCTTATTTTAATTCTGTATTTTGTGTGTGGGGGGGGGGAGGGGTAGGGGTAACGGAGGGGGCAGCCATTTTAACATTCATCCCGGTTGCCAAAAAGCCTAGCTATGCCACTGTTTATAGTTTGACAAGATACCTACATTGTTTGTCTCTGAGCTTCACCTTAGTGATGATGTGCAGTTCCCAATTTGCTACATATGTATTAATAATAGTATGTGTGAATACTAATCTCTGACTAAAAAATTTATATAGAGGTATACTGGTATATAAAACACAATATAATTAAATAAATGGTACAGCGCACCACACAGATTTTCTCTCTCTTTTTATCTTAAAATAAAGATATATATTTTACTAAAAACCTGTAAGAGTACTAAACAGAATAATGCACATTGTAGTAGCAACACTCAACATAAGAACATGAATAAAATAATATACACTAATATAGAAACATTGAGGAAAGAGGCGCATCTTGGTCCACCAAAGAGCATTTCAAACAATTTCATATTTCAAAGACCTTAATAAAATGAAATTTGAACCATTTGCTAACAGCTTGGAAAATGGGATTTGCTTTACATGTTCCAATTTATGAAAATTGTATTTACTAAAGATGAATGGAGGGAAGTAAAAATAAATCTAAGGAATCAATAACTAATGAAAACATGGGAAAGTATAATATGAATTATTGTGAACACTAGTTTTTTGACTATATTTTGTTACTTGTATAAAGGTAAAATCAAATTATTATGGAGTAGTAAAACTTGAAAACAGGACAGAAGATTTGAACTCTAATTTTAAGAATATAAACAATCTAGATGTATTTCCAGATAATAAAGCAATCAGAAAGTCGGTAAACTAATTTATAAATTCGCAGTAAATTGGTTTATGGTCTGAAAAACATTTTTTCTACACTCCAAATCTGGTTATTGTTATATTACTGAAAATGACATCTATCTGCGTATTTTTGTTTGTCGTTGACTCATCAGACTTCAGAATGGGTTTCAAACTATATTTGCTCATTAATTCCAACAAAAAATAATGTTTATGTCCAATAATATTATAGCTAAAATCTCCTAATAGTATAACATCAGACTTGTCAGAAGGAATGATTTTGTTTTATTTAGCACAGTGTCTTACTACCCGTTTGGTTAGTACCCTTAAGTACTAATTAAGCTAATAAATTAGGAATTGAGAAGGTTGAATTTAGAGGTAGTGAACCCACACTTGCGTGGAAGGAGAGTGAAAAACCATTTAGGAACCCCCCCCCATTCACCCGACCGAGATTCGAACCTCGATCTCCCCGTCCTCGGCAGTCAAACTCAACACGAAACTAGCGCGTTAGCCAACTTCGTTCACCCCCTAGGCTGGTAACAATATAGAAATTATTTTCCTGTGTCAGTGTGCTATAATATATATTATACTTATATTTAGTTTTATATATATATATATGCTTGCTTAAAGATAATAAACTATTTTTATTCATAAAAATATATCCCAGATTAACATTTTTTTATTTCTAATAGTTCTACAACTTTCCTTGCCAGATCTTTAAAATAGTTTCGGCTCCAAGCTGAGTTATAGACAAACAAATAAACAAATAGGCGACATTGCAAAAAACACTTTTATGTTTCAGTGGGTGAACGTTAAAATTTATCAAAATTTAGAGTTAAATTTTTTTTTTAACAATCACGATACTTATCTCTCCAATGGGTTGAGAAAAAGTTAAAAGAGACATGTCACCAAAAAGCATAAATCAAATAGCATACACTTTTACAGAAACATTAAGAAAATAAGAACATCTATGACCACCAAAGAGCATAACAATAAATCTGATTTGTGAAATCGAATAATAAGTCTATACATTGTTGTAGAAACACTTCAACAAAAATCATAAATGTAATAATAGATACTTACTTACTCTATGGCGTTAAGAACTAGGAACAATGTTACAGAAACATTATCTCTATCCACCAAAGAGCTTAAGAATCAAACTCATTTTCAAAGACCTGAATTAAAATGTATATACATTTGCTTATAACTCAGAAACTATTGATTTTATAAAAATATATTTCAAGTAAAAGATTTTTTTAAATAAATAGTATTACAACTTTACAATTATAAGCTACTTAATATCTCAATTAGTCGCAGAGAAATGATGAAAATTGCAAAATTTATCTCACGTAAAGCACCCTCAAAGTCATTTTCATGAGAAAATGAGAATTTCCATCTTGTTAACTATGATAAACAATTTCCAAATATAAAATTTAATTAAAATCGTCATATCAAATTTTGAGAAAATCGATTTTTTTCTCTTTCTGCCTTTCAGTAAACTACCCTTAATTTTAGGTTTAGATATCTAATTCCAATAATCCCTTGGGAAAACCATATGAAAACCCTAGATACCAAGTTTTAGCCCAATCGGTAAAATAGTTTAGGCTCTAGCTGGAGGTACAGACTGACAGACAGAGAGAGGACATTGCAGAAACAACTTTTTCAGATTTGGGGGGCTATGAAATGTTAAAATTTATCAAAATCTTGTGTTCAATTTTTTTATTTTTTTTTACAATCTCAATACTTGCTCTACCTGTAAGGTAAAATAAAAATATTGATATTGGGTTCCCAAAGGTCGTATTAAAATGTCGACTTCTGGTTAAAAAATGTTTAAGGGTTGCACATCTCATGGTTATCGCATTGCTATTAAAGTCCTCATTTCTAACTTTTGACCAATAAAATAGGTATATATTGACTATTGAGTCTAAAATGATAAAGATAGATCATTGCTTTAAAACATTTCCCCTAAGAGGTTGAAGGAAAGTGAACATCTACTTTTTGAGAGACTTACTTGTTTCTTACTCAAAGGAATCAGAGAATTATTGCGTTAAAACTTAATTAGTATCTCTTTACAGGGCCGTGCAGTAGATTTTATCAGTGTGATGCAAGTCTTCGAAATGCCGCCCCTTAAATGTTTTTTCTTTTAAATAACCTTCGATTGTGATTAAAAAAAAACTGCACAAACTGTACGAATACTATTTTTATTTTGAAAATATAAACTACTTTTAAATAATCTACTACAGTTTTACCCCTCTAACATTAACTTTAGCAAATTCGTTAATTAGGGATGTGTAGTCTAGAGTGGCAGCCAATGTAGATTCAAAAGAAATTAAAGACAGATTAGCCCAATATTACCTAAATAACTCTCTATCTATCATACACAGGCACACGTTCCGCACCTGAGATATACCCAGTCCATTCAAATGCTACTTTTTAATTCGAGTCGCTATTGTCATAACATAATCATTTTCAATGATAATAAGTAGGGGGCGGATTTTGCCCTAAATGCCTTTTTTATTCCTATGTTTTGAAAAGTTGGCTTTTGAGGTATAATTTTATTTTCGATGACTGCAAATATAATGTGATAACTTTTATAGTGCCTTTAAATGCCTATTTCGTTGTTTAGTGCCTATTTTACAAATGGGAGCCTTAAAGTGCCTTTTTTATATCTCTCTCTTACTCCCACCCTCATTTTTTCTTTCTAAATACATGCGGCTGCCCCCCCCCCCCCCCCCCCCCC
>CABFWB010004403.1:0-59900 GCA_902151455.1 Timema bartmani
GGACCCACTCAAACACACACAAAAAATTTCATCAAAATCGGTCCAGCCGTTTAGGAGGAGTTCAGTGACATACACACGTATAGAAGAGTTATATATATTATGATTATCAAGACCACCTGAGCAAATTGGTTTTTTGAAGCGTAACCTAACCTAACCTAATCCAACATAACGACTGTATTTTCAACTTTGGTCGTTTAGTAATGGCACAATCCTAGGTTTGACTGTTTGGAGTCAGCTGAATCTCAAAATTGAATAGAACTTTGGGATTTGGTCATTTCAAAGCATCCAATACAAGGGTTGAGCAAAAAAAAAATCCTTCCATTGGCCGTTTTTGGGCTTTGTGCCCAACATATATACACAACGTAAAGTAAAGTTATAGAAGCACTTACAGTAATTGCAAATGACAAAACAAAACAATTCTAAGACAAGAAGTGAAGCCTCAGGGTACCTTCATCAAGCGCAGCGTCTGGAAACTGCTATTCTTTATATTCTTTTTCTGGGAAGGGGAAGGGTGGCGGGAAGAAGGAGAGCAAGATATGTATAGCTCCTAAGGCGGAAAAAATATAAATTCGCCACTGGGTACAGTCATTAATATATTCGTATTTATTTTAAATTATGTACTAGAACCATTGATTAGAATTTAATTGGTTAAATCTGATATGTTTCACTGTTTGGAAGCAAGTAGTATATTATTTTCTTCTCTAGATGCCGAACACACTTGAGCAACGATACAAATCACAAGCTGAATCTATTTCACTGCTTAGAGCAGAGACATACTGGGTTGAGTTTTGAAAGTGTTAAAGAAAAATGTCATATGGAATGCTCGTTATAGAATTAGACTAGAAACGAACTTACTCTAAGCAAAAAACGTAAATTTCTTAAATGTAGTTTTGGTAAGAGGTATTATAACATTACTAGCCAATAAAATCATATAAAAAATGTGTCTAGGACCTTAAATTATCTGAACTGATCAGCTCAACTATGTAAACTATCACGTGAATGATTGTCCGTGTATTTGTAAAGCGAACTTGGGTTTGAATTTATTGGTTACCAAGATGGTAAAGAAATATTCTGCTAAGCAGAATATTTAGATGTAGTTTTTAACTTATGGCAGATTGTTTTAATGTTCAAAATTTAGGATGGTTTATATAATGATATGCAAGTGGTTAATGGTCTCTAGAAGTAATTAAATTACCTCTTGGAAGCTGATGACACAGGTGAATGTTTGATTGACTCAGTTGCCTTGGTTTTATAAGACAGAGGTGAATTTTTCGATCGATATGATTGTCCTGGTTTGTGCATGGCAACGCGGGATCTTTGTATATAATTGTGTTACTGTAAATGTTAAACTAGTAAATCTTAGAATTTACTGGTAAATCATAACATTAATAATATCAGTTGCTAAAAGTTCAAAATATCTTATAAATTATTTACATTTTGAGATTTTACCCTCTCTTATCGTTAAATCCTAGCATTTACTGACATGTCTTGGGAAAAAGTAGTCATAAGAATTATTTTAATTAATTAAATGTATTATTTAATTTAGCTATTTTTGTTTTACAGCCAAGCATTTTAATTTTAATATGTTAGGTTTGGTTAGGTTATTGGTCCTGAGCCACTGCAACACGCAAACAAAGAGTGTGGCTCAGGAACATGTTAGAACCTGCAGAATAAAGTTGTCCGGGAGAGGTGATCCCTTTTAGCTTTGACCAACTCTCAACGGTAAACCAATAGCCAGTACAAAACTAGCTTAGCCTGACCTAACCTAACCTAGCCTTACCTAATATGGCCTAACCTTACCTAACCTATTCGATTTAAAATGCTTGGCTGTAAAACAAAAATAGCTATCTAGAATAGTAGATTTAATTAATTAAAATAATACTTATGATTACGTTTACCTAGACATATCGGTAAATGCTAGGATCTACTATTCATTGAATATTTAAAGTAACAAATACATATGATCATTGCAAAAATGTATGTTTGAGTGTGTAGGTGTTCAGGACCCCCCTGTGTCCCACTCGGGGAAACCACTGCCTGGGGCTCGTCTAGTCAGTGCAGTGCTCTTCCCTGACGCTGACGTACCAGACCCCAAATGGACGCTCATCGCCATGCAATGGGGGCAGATCATCACACACGACCTGTCCCAAGCGGCGGGGACCACTCAGGCCAGTGAGTATCAGTATAAGCCTCAATAATTCACAACGACACTCTTTATTTTAATAACTCAATCCCACCCATTCGTAATATATTTGTTTTAATTTTGCTCAAGATAACTTTCTTCTGCTTAATTTTAAAACGAAACTCAGAGAAAATCAAACGATAAAATGTATTCAAATACATTTTAACATTTTCTGGGATATTGACACTTGTATTTTGTATTCCTGAAGAGAGAATTGACGCAACCACCATTAAAAGATTTCTAAAATTGCTTTGATTAAAGACCAATATAATATCAAACGAGACGTGAATCCAGATACGGCGATAACTGACAGGAGATACATAGTTCAGGCTGTGTTACAGGATATAGTTACTGACAGGAGATACATAGTTCAGGCTGTGTTACAAGATATAGTCACTGACAGGAGATACATAGTTCAGGCTGTGTTACAAGATACAATCACTGACAGGAGATACATAGTTCAGGCTGTGTTACAAGATATAGAGTCATTTACAGCGATACTCACCAAAAAATGCTTTAGATTCATTATCCGAGAGTTATTCAAGCCCTCTAATCACTAAGTCCTCTAATTAGGCCAAGTGTAAGTTGAGAATGGTCCGGACCCTGTGAGCTACTTTTAGAAGTATTCAATTTTCAAAAAGTTATTTAAAATTTGAAGGTGGTTTTTTACCCAATATTCACCTTAGTTTAGTACTATTTAATTTCTTAACTTATTCCTTTTGTACCGCTACATAAAAAAGTATTCATCCGCATTACGCATTGATTAAATATAAACGATATCATTTTAATAGTCTAGAGTAATATTCTACTGGTGTTCCTTTTTCTCCATCCTAACTCCTGTAGACTGGCCTTGACCTGATTAGAGATGGAGGAGTATGCCAATCACTTTTTTTTAAGTAAAAAGGAGTTTCATCTTACAAAATATTGCTACAAAAGAGGCAAAATATGGCATCAGAAAGTTTGAAAAATTCTTTGTTTTACATTTTTATTAAAAATGATGAGCATGTTAAGAATTATTATTATTTAATCCAGATGAGAAATTTTGTTTCAATGTAAAATGTTTTGTAACAAACACTCTTCATTAAATATACAGAAACAACTATATATTTTTAAAAAATCTAAAGCCCTTTTTCATCATCACCATCATCATCATCAGCAGCAGCAGCAGCAGCAGCAGCAGCAACATCATCATCCTCAACTGTTTCCAGCTTGTGGCCGGGTCAGTTTAGTAAAATGCCTCCATCCTCCTCTATTCCTCCACCACTCTTTCTCATTTAATTTCATCCATTATTCTCCTCTCACTTGAACACTTTCTGTTAGCTGATCTTCCCATATCATTCTTGGCCTCCCTTGTGGTCTTTTTCCTACATACTTCATTTCCAATATTTTCTTCGACATCCTCTCTTTTTGCATTTCATTGCATGCCCATACCATCTCAGTCTTGTTTCCTCTACTATCTCATGTACTACAACACCCTCATTACATGCCCATACCATCTCAAGTCTTGCTTCCTCTACTAATTCATGTTTTACCTGTACTCCTACTCTTTCCCGGATAACTTCATTCCTTTCTCCTTGTGATAGCTCGAGTACAGGTTTGTTTCGGCCACCGGCTTACTAAGCCTGTTGTGGTTTCTAATACGTGCAAATTTTAAATCATTCAAGTATTATTACGGACCACGCAAGGACAGTATTTTTTAAAACAAATATTTGTAGTAGTACCTGCTTGGGGGGATTTCATCTGTATTTGCATATTTCAGATTATCATATATTGAAACTTTAATTTGCATGTAAATTCTGGCTCTACTAAGAAGGCTAAGTTTTTATTAAATACGCTTAGCATTGCTAAAGATTTAGCTGCCAACAAACGGACACCATTTCATTCAATGCAATAAATATTTGGAAGAAAATGTATTTAGTTTTAAAACTTACAGGGCAAGGAAATATTGTAGATAAATACAATTTTACGTGAAACATAATTTGTAAAAAGAAATATATGCTTACGAAATGTGTCTCTCTCTCTCTTTTTTTTTTTGCTGGTTCACTTGTGGCACAGAGTCCAAAATTTTAAATTGGTACGTACGATATCTACACTATGAAAGACAATGTTAAATTGAAGGTAGAACTCTTCTACCTACGAACAGAAACAGCGAATGCCCTTTCCTAAATTAATCCCCACAATAAAAGCTACAAAATGGGAGGTGAAAGATTAATATCTGTAAAATATTTGTGGTGAAGTCATTGTCTTGATATAGGAATCGTCCTCTCTGTTGTGAAGCAAACTCTTGGAAAACCCAATGTAATAAAAAAAATAAAATACACTATACAGCAGCATAGTAAGTAGCATATAGGCCAATTCAAAATACAATACAATATACAGATACGTAGTAGGATCTGGGTTTGTTCAGACTAGAATAGAAAACGATAGAAAGAACGAAGATGTAGCGTTATAGTTTGCAGGTGGAACGCTTTAAACTTGTGTTGTATCAACCGGAACGCTCGTAATATTTTCCCTGTATCAACCGGAACAGCATTCCGGTGCGTTCCTGCCCAATTCGAGCACTGGGACTATGTCATTGTAAGAATGTTCACCCTTGTTTTGCTGGAAACCACGCTATTTTCAAGTTTCAAATATTAATGGATGATAGCGTATATTATGTCCGAACTGGACCTTCGAGTGTTTGTAGACTTGCATATGGCTGCGTGTGTGCTTTGTTTTCTAGGTATCATTGACACACTTTCAAAATAATGATTGAGATTTGTCTGTAGGTATTATTAATAAAACTGTAATTAAGATCTATATTATATATAATGTTAATATTACTATACTATAAGGATATTAAAGACATACTTAATATTAAACATGATTGAGGAAGTATGAATCAAACTATAACCCACTTTGTTAGCAACATGGTCTAAGATCATAGGCGTGCGCAGTGGGGGTGCCATGGGTGCCGGGCACCCCCAATAGTAGCCAGTAGGTCCTTTAACACTTCTTGGTATCATGATTAAACTTTTTTGGAATATTTTTTTCCACCTTTGCTTGCAAGTGTTTTTCTTTGAACAATAGTTCAACTTGTGGACTCATAGAGGAAGCCTTTATTTCAACAGGATTCTCTTCATGACATAAGGTATCAGAAAGATTTAAAAATCATGAGAAAACCAAGTGCCAGAGGTCAAGTTTGGTTGGTTGGGGAAGTTTCACGAAAAGCAAAGCTGTTGATATTAAACTAGCTCATGCAAAAGAAGATGAACTAAAAGTAAAGTAGAAACAACGTAAGAAAATCCTGGATTATATGACGAGGCTTATGGATATAGTTATTACTTTAACTAAGGGTGGAAAAACACTTCGAGGACTTAGTTAATATAAAGATAGTGAAGAAAGAGGTATTTTACTGGAGATCGTAGCCCTTCTTCAAAAATATGATCCTTTTGTTAAGTCATATCTAGAAAATACTCCAACTAACTGTACTTACTCAGTAATCGTATAAAAAATGCCATATTTCATGTTTTAAGTAATGTTATTTTAAGTAAAATTGGAGATGAAATTAACGGATCCCCAGTTTTGGTCATTTCAGATGAGACCTCTGATGTCAATCACCATGAGCAGATGGCAGTTGTCCTTTGACATATTCCTCAAGGAAAGTTATTGCCTGTGGAAAAGTTTGTTGCTTTTCAGCGTTTGAAGAAAACTAATGCTGGCAGTATTAACAGTATAATATATAATAAACAGTATTATAGTTGAAATGAGGGTTTTATGGAAAGATGTCTTTGTGTGCTTGTGCACAACATATGGAAATCCAATTGATATTAGATTTCTTTGGAGTAATCCAATTGATATAGAGCTACATTGAAGGCAGCCTTAAACGACACGCTGTCTATGAATACATCGTTAAAACTACTTACTAGCTCTAAATTGAGAACGCTAAAATCACTATCAGAAATACGTTGGGCTTGCCGATCGGAAGCAGTTTTTGTAGTTCGTGATCGGTTCAACTGCATTGTCAAGGCCATTTAGGAGACTACTGAAGACACTTCGGATTCCAAAGCAAGAACAAAAGGGAAAGGAATTTTGTTACAAATAAAGTCATTCAACTTCATCGTTAGTTTGGAGATCATGCATCCAATTATACAACTGGTGGTTAAAACCAGCAACACGCCGCAGTCACCCGACATTACCCTTTTCTAGGGAATTGACAAAGTACTAAATTTGGCTATTACTTTAGTAGAGCTGAGAAATGATGGTATCGAATTTGATATGATTTATTCAAGAGCCAAGGTCACATGCGACCAGCTAGGAATCGAGGTAATTTTGCCAAAAAAGCGAAAGGTAAAATAAAACATTGATTCTTTCTTGTTTTTAATTCTTTAAATTGTTAACAAATATTTTCGGGGGGAGGGAGGTTGACTCCATTCCCTTAGTTTTCCGGGCTGGCACCCCCATTATCCACACCTATGTATAAAACGTCACTCTCTCAGTAGACTAGTTTGTCAATAACGGGAAGATCGAGGTTCTAATCTCGAACGGGTGTAGTGAGGTTTTTTCCTAAATCGTTTTCCGCTCTTCCTCCACGCAAATGCCCATACACTTTCTATAAATATAACCATCCTTATCCCTAAAACCATTAGCGTGATTAGTAAATAAGGATATAGCCCAACTAGGTGGTAAGACGCAGTGCAAATTTTTTTTTTATAATTGTCAAATGATCATACAATCTTAGGAAGTTTTGCAGATATTTGCCCACGGACATAAGAGGAAAGCTAACATTACAGCTGAAACCCGATTATCCGTGGCTAGCGGGACATGTGCGAACTAAGATAGCCAAAAATGAGGGTGATAAGGATTATAGGGTCTCGTACAATAGAAACTACGTAACGCAAGTTCAATCAAATATATTTTTAGGTCATCTTCCTTGGATATTAATATTGTGACAACAACTAATTACTAAAGACTTGTATAGTTTCAAAAATGTGCAAACACACATTAAAACTAGTATTGTAATTTAACATACTTTTAAATGTTGTCATTTACTGTTACTTTGTATTTAATTTATTAATAAATTAATGTGTTCATAAGTGATAGGAATTGTTTTGAATAGTTGTACATTATAATAGTTGATGTGTCTAGTATATATTGACGACCAATCAAGCAGTTGCTAACTGTGCTCCATCTCCCCAGAGGCCCACTCGACCAACTGCTGCTCTGAGGACAAGTCTGAGGCCATTCCCAAGGAGTACAGAGACCCAACTTGTTTCCCCATAGAGGTTCTACATGATGACCCTCATTACGCCCAACACTCGCAGCAGTGCATGAACTTCGTCCGTACCACGACAGACTTGTCGCAAGGCTGCAGTCAGCCATTCAAACCAGCCGAACAGGTACGACACAACGTGTCACAGCTTCATTTACTATATATTCAATATAATCGTACAACTAGCGTTATTTAAATACATACTGCCCAAACGGTAAGATGCGGCTATTAAACACATTTATATTAAAACTAAATTTAAAATGTGGTATTATATAATACAATAAGAATTTAATGTTTAGTTTCATCACTTTGTAAAGTAACATATTGCCTTAAATTGATATCAGTTTAGACCTACTCTTTCATGTTAAGGATGGTGTATGGCCAGGGCTTGAGAAATAGGATCAAGTATAATATGTCCTTATATATTTTCTGAGAGTATAACATAAATAATATTTTTACATAAAACCTTCGAGATTATTTATGGCAAAATTAGAAGCTAAGGCACACTGATGGACCCAAACTTATACAGGGTGATTCGTAATTGTATACAATAAAGGGGTACAGTAGAATCTACACTGAAAAAGAAACTAAAAGTCAAATAACAACATAATGCTGTGACCGCTTTGTTATCGCGATATGACAACATTACGGGATAGCACTGCGCATGCGTCATTTGGCGTGCCAGTGGTATGAAACGTCACACTCAGTTACTTACTGGGATTGAAAGTGGCCAGTAAGATAAGAGACCAATACACAAACGAGGAACTGACCTATATAATCCTGATTTACGGCGAGGAAAGAAAGAATTCCCTGCTCATACCTATGCTGTAGGTTTTCCTATCTGATGACACCCAAATACAAGGATATTTGTAGCAATGAATCATCGTCTGAGTGAAACCAGTCGGTTTAAACATGTGATAGTCAACGCTGGTAGGCCGCGACGTCACAGGACCGTAAGAGGAAATTCTGCATTCTGTGGAACACTCACCGGAGTCAAGTACATGGCGATTAGTCACACGTCATCCTCGGTCATTGACGTTTGTGTAGAGAGCAGTACATGGCAAACTATTGTACCCCTTCCATTTGCAACCTGTGCAGGAGTTGAACCCAGCTCTTGATTTAGAACACTGTAGGACATTCTGTGAGTGGCAGCTACGACACCACGCCACAGATCCACAATTCCTCAGCAGAATACTGGAAATATATGAAACAACATCTACCAGAAATTGCAGTGTTAATCTTCGCAACCAGCATATTTGAGCCGAAAAAAATCCAAATGACTTCTTCCTAAAGTTCCATTTTCAATATCAACTCTCCATCAAATTTTGGGTGTGAGTTGTGGGTGATATTCTACTTAGACCGTATGAAATGCCTGAACGACTACGATATGAAAACTACCTACACTTTCTGCAGACCGTTTTACCCAAACTACTGGAGGACGTTTCGCTAGCAGTGCGGCTAAACATGTGGTTGATTCAGGATGGTCCCCCTGCACATTACGACCATACAGTGAGACGCCACGTGGACGAATACTATCCCAGGCGATGTATTAGATGCAGTGAGCCTGATTTATGACTGACTTGATCTCTCGAGCTCACCCTTGCAACTTCTGTTTGTTGGGCCACATGAAGGGAATAGTGTACATCCAACGGGACGACACGAGAGAACATCTGTGGAATGCAATTGTAGCTGCTGGAAATACGATCCGGAATATTCCACACAACTTCCAACGAGCTCAACAGTCGTAATTCAAGAGGGCTGGACTGTGTTGTGAATACAATGGTGGACACTTCGAATATCTCCTATTAACGTGCAATGTTCCACTCTCAAGGTCAATACTCTACGACATAATGGTAGTCTCTGTTTGACCTGTATTTGTAAGCCTCTTGCTACAAAAGTGGTCCCACCAATATATTGTTATAGGACGTTTAGTTTATTTTTAAGTGTAGATTCCACTGCACCACTTTATTGTATACAATTACAAATCATCCTGTGTAAAGATAACCAAGTAAAATGAGTGTTTAATTTCTCAGACCCTATTTAAAAAGTGTTTTGTCCCTCAAACCTTGTTAAAGACGTGTTTTTTCCCCTCCAGATCGTCGCTGTCACACACTTCATGGACTGCTCCATCATCTACGGTTCTAGCAAGCAACAGACGGACTCTCTCAGGGAATGGAAAGGAGGTCGTCTCAGGATGGAATATCGTCATGGCAAGGGCTTCCCACCATCTTCTACCAACAAGTCCTCCGTCTGTGACCACATCTCCGAGCAGGAGGCTTGTTACGTCGCAGGTACCACCTCAGCCTAGAAATACAAGCCTGTGATAAACTCTTGACATTTCTCAATAGCAATCTTCATTTTGCTAACATTGTTTTAGCTTCGCTTCTTACTACCCATTTGGACTACACGCGTATGTGGAACGTTACACATGTGTACGTTTTATTCGTTAAAGCAACACGAATCGCCTACTAATGTGAATATAAAACCAAAAATAAAATATAGTTTTTCTTTGGATTTGGAGTTGATTTTGAGATTAAAATGACACAAAAACATGAATACAAAAATACAACGAATGATTACGTGGTATAAAAATACTATTTGAAAAATCATCAATTTTAATATAAAATTATATCCTATGTGTTAAACGGACATCCAATGTAATATAATATATCCTTGCTAAATTTCACAATCAGTACAGTGCCTTGGGTGTGATAGAAAAAAAAATATAGATAAACACACAAATAAGATTTCATTTTTATATTTAAGTAGGATAGTAGAAAGTAGGATCTGACTAGAATAAATGAGCAAATATTCTGATTCTATTCTAAATTGAAAATCTTGATTATCATACGGTATTTTGAGGCTATAGCAATATTAACAACTTTCTGTGGAGAATGGTATGCACTTTTCACGATTATACGTAGAGAGGATTCATTTGTCTTGTTTTGCTTAACACACAAAATATGGTTGTGCTTCCAGCTCATGAGACAGACATCCTCATTAGATTTGACAAGGCACCACTAACAAATCTCTTGAAAAAATAATTATGCATAAACAATGTATTTGATCCACGCAACCACAAATAAACGGGGGAAGATTTTATTTAAGGCACTAATAAATCTTCTTTCTTTCTTTATACCCGTTCTTTTCAAGGTTGGTACGACATACATTTGGGCCAGTCCAATTTGTTCACAACATATTCGGGTGCAAGTGCGTGTTTTTTTATCAAACAATAATATCTGATTCCTTAGTAAAGGCCCATCTTGTTTTCAGGTGACTCGCGTGTGAACCAAAACCCTCAGCTGACGATCTTACACGTGGTCCTGATTCGGGAACACAACCGAGTGGCCGGACATTTGAATAAGTTGAACCCTCACTGGGACGACAACAAGTTGTTCCACGAGGCCAGAAGGATCGTCATTGCCGAGCACCAACACATCTCCTATTATGAGTGGCTGCCTATCTTCCTCGGTAAATATTGCACATCACTTACCTGCCTGAGTTACTCTGCTCTCTATATCGAGCAACATCTTGTCTACTGACGAGTTACACTCATCCTTAAGGTAGACTATCATTTATTCACTTCTGTCAATTAGCTCAGATGTATATCTGGTCAGATATAATGTTTACAATGAATAATTTATGCTGGGATGGACTAAAGCAAGTTGTTACTTTCATTGATCAGTTTCAGCCTCACTGATGTCTCTGACAAATAAGAAATGTGCAGATGTAGAAGCGATACTAGTAGTAACATTCAATATACAGCCCGGCCCTGTGATGAATGAAGTGAAGTTGACACGTGTGGAATCAGGAGGTGAATGTGTTCCGGTGGGCTTTGACAGACTGATTTGCAATAGTACCAATGAGGAAAACGAGGGGAAATTACCTCACTACTCATTTCCCGAGTACGCCTCTTCAGTGGTTCCAAGACTTTACAACTGACGGTGGAACTGTTGAAGATCCTAGCAACCTTCAGGTTGAATAATATACATATATAATATATTAGTCAATGTCGACTCGTTTATAGGTTGGGAAAGCACGCCAATCTACAAAATCAATTTCAAGAAAATGAATGTTACAACACAACCGTATGCACACACATTTGATCATGTCGTGTATAGTATCTTGGAACAAATTTAAAACACATATTTTAAGTAAATTACCTCTAAGTAGGGCAAATCACAATAAATACTTTTAATATATCAATTTAAAAATCTTCTAAGCCATTTTTAAGAAATTCAAATTTTCAAAAATCAGTTTTTTATAGACACGCCTTAAATTATTTTTCATTTGTAAAAATAAAGATATATTATGATCTATTAAAAAAAAATCATTACCAGAAATCTATTTTGCCCCAGCTTGCCAGGACATTATTGAAGCTTGCTGAGATATTATTGTATCTCAGAACGTGTCTTTAGCAAATGTTACACACCCTTCTGGTAATTTTCAGCGTAACGTCACACCTGTCAGAAAGTACCAGTTGGTCCGCTGTTTCACTTTCAGTTACTGTTGAATGCAAAGTTTCTGAAGCTTCATTCCTTGCTCCAACTGTACTTTCTTACTGTAAATATTCTATGGGATTGATTGTTTTACCATTATCTTCCCTTTTTTCTGAGTCCTTTCTGACTTCATTTCCAAGATTTTACACATATTCCTAATCTTCTCCCGTGTTTAGATTGTTTATTAAACCACTTAGAACGTGGCATTGTTTTTCATTGTTTGTCCAAACCTCAAGCCTTCAAACCATTTTGAAGTTTGATTTGTTTTCATCCAATCTACTAAAATATTTCCAATGTCCTGGCTCGTACGTTCAACTAAACAATATTACACTTGAGACTGTGCCTTGGATATCCATGGGCTATTTTGATATCATTCCATACGTCAAATAATTATTACAAATCTCTCTACAGTTATCAGAATGGAGGATATTTGGTGTACCAAAA
Source organism: Timema bartmani (assembly GCA_902151455.1). Lineage (NCBI taxonomy): Eukaryota > Metazoa > Arthropoda > Insecta > Phasmatodea > Timematidae > Timema > Timema bartmani. The sequence goes on from CABFWB010004403.1 coordinate 12,377, forward strand.
GTGGTGAAAATTTCCAAAACATGAAAGGCAACTTCATCAGGCCTTTTAGAAGGGAGTGCTTGGAGAGCAACAAATGTCGTCAAATGATCCTAATAAACCAATATAAACCTCGACCTACGATCTGGGGTTGTTTGTATATATAATGATATATAATGAGTTGATTTGGCAACGTAATTCATTTAGTTGTGTAGGATTTGTTTCATTACACCACCCTTTTTCATAGTTTTTTGTTTCGTTGACACGGCTCACATAACCTCAAATACGCAACGGTTTATTCAACGGCCACATACTTTTGCTTGCGATCCAGTTCCTTAATCATCTAAGTTCTTCATTCATGATCAATAGTAGTGGGGATCTTGTCGATCAGTTAATCAAAATACACATGGTAAATAATTTATTATTTTCCAGCATACACTGGTGCTATGAGTTTCTTCAACACCGATGGTGAGAGTATCACACCGTTTTAAACCTCTTTTGGGAACTGATTATTTAAAACCACATTTTTGTGCATCTTTCACTTTATTCAACAGAGTGTTATAATTTCATTGTTTATTAAAAATATTTGTCCTTTTTATTATTTTTATTATTCACTGATTCACTTTAAAGCTCATAAAATCTTTTACGCCCGACATCCCTCATTGTGATGGTTCGAAAACTGCTTCAAACATTACAAAATACTAAAAATGAAAGATTTACGCACTCGCACCTGACCAAGCATGAATTTAGAAATTGTAAAAAAGGGGGGAGGGGGGAGTGGCACAGATATATTGAATGGAGAAACCTTCCACATTGGTCACCGCCACAGCCCTCACCCTCCACTTCCATTAGTCTAAACAAATCCAATATTCTACCTAAGGGAGGGGGTAAGGTGCCACTTGTGCCGACCTTAAACTTGCGCTTGCACGAGCGTAGACAGAAATTGAGCCGTTGTAACACGCAAACAAAGAGAGTGGCGCAGGAACATGTTAGAACATGCAGAAGAGAGCCGGGGGGAGGGTTATCTCTCGTTCTAGCTTCTACCAGCAGTCACTTCAACACATTTATCAATATCGGATGGTAAAAGTCAGAAATACTTGTAACTTATAAAATATTTACATTTCAAACTTTTACCAAACGATATTGGTAAATGTTAGGATATAGATAAATTATAAGATTTATCAATTTTAAAACTTTTACAGAAACAAATCTATATACACAACATACTTGATTTTTGGATAAATTAGATTTTTTGGTCGAATTTGAAATTTTCTAAGAATGGATTTAACATATTTATTTTCAAAATGGGTTTCTAGGGAGTGTTTAAGATGATAAAAAATTGTATTACTTCATTTTTCTAAAAAAAAATCTTTTTAGGGAATTTTATTGATAAACGATATTTGTAAATGAAAACGTTTCTACGATTGTGTAATTTTTTTAAATTATCATATTTAGCACACGAGCTATTGACTAGGAGGGTATTTTGGATGAACCTCGCCAACATTAGCTTGTAGAGAGAGTGAGAAAACTGCATTGATAAACTACACATGGAAAACCACCTTGATTCAACCAGTAGGAGTCTTCCCGTATTCTCTCGACTAAGAATAAGTAAATTGCAAATTAATATAATGTCATAGGCCGCAGGGTGCAAGACTAGGGTCATATAATTTAATAAACTTTGAATCTATTTGGTGCGATAAATGGAGAATGTATTTTATTATCCTAAAGTTTAAATAAATATTAAGTGCCTCAATTGTTAAACTGGGTAAAACTTTACTAGGTTATAATTCTTTTTTATAGTGGTAGATTCAACACTAACACTATTAATGACTTTTGATATAATGTGTTGGGGAGGAGGAGGTTAGATTATAGGAAGTGCACTGACATTAGGTTGGAGATAGGATAAGAAAACTATAGTGGGTGGTAAATGTAAAGCCACAGCTCCGGAAAGGATTCAAACCTTAATTTCCCGTCAACGGCCACTAATTACAATGCAAATCCAACCCATTATATCTCTCAAGGATGTACCAAATATATTATTGTATTTACATTATAATATACAGTTGACATTCAGTAAACATTTACCATGGATTATTACAACCAATGGTTACTTGCGTGTGATAAATATTATGTGGGTAAACAGACAATCACAAGACAATATGTAATCTCTAGCGACTGGTTTCTGTAACTATCACGTGATATATGTGTATGTGTGTTGCCAGGCTGGGAGAGCACCAAGCACCATGGTCTCACATACGACACCCACGACTACACCCACGACTACAGTGAGCACGTAGACCCATCTGTTATCAACGGGCACGCCACGGCAGCTTTCCGATACTTCCACACCAACATCGCCGGCTACCTACAGTAAGTCCTCTTCATTGAGACTAGTTCATACATACACACGAGTACTTTCTCTGCTCTTATGTCTGTGTGGGTCATTGTATCGCTTCACTATGGCTTAGCTTGTAAGATAGGGCCGTAGTGTAATCACTTGAGGGTAAGGAGCTCTATTTCAGGCAAAATGGAGTGTACACCACACTTTTAAAATCGTAAAATACAAACACATTATTTTTTGGCCAACACCAATAATATTGTATTGTGTTATTTTTATGGCTATTGAAAATAGAATTATCTATCAAATTTGATAACTGCAGATAGCATGTCTTGACGTATGAATACGAGAGAGAATGTATAGTAACTTCTACCTGCTTCGATGGCCGCATGGTCTAGGGCGTCACCTTCACAGTGGACTAGACTGCCGATGTTAGGGAAATCGAGGTTCGAATCTTGGTCGGGTGTACTGAGGGTGGTTTTTCTAAGCGCTCTGGACAGGCTAAAATTTAGTGCTATACAGCCAAAAAGTATTTTTCGAGGTGGCCTTAATTTCTAATATAATTATATTTAGGAACTATTAAAAGTTTACACAATTAAAATGAAATAAGCATACGATTAGAGAAATGCCAAAAAATAATGTTTTGTAGTCGCTTTCTTGAAACAAAATGGCGGGCGTAGGCCTAATTTTGTAATTAGCCTATATGCTAACCGGACGTCCATCCATGCGAAATATCAGCTGCACAATCGGTACAATGGATTGAGCGTGTTGAGCAACAAACAAACGAACAGAGAAACAACATTTCATTTTTATATAATTAGTTACAAGGATAAAAAAAACAACCTAACAGCACATCTACTAGTTTTCCTAAATAATTATACAAAGTCTACAACTCCCATAGTCCTTTATTTAATACTATACTTCCGCTCCAGCAATCACGCAGTTTAATAATTCAAATCCAAAATATGTGTAGTAAAAAATTCCAAGGATTCCTGATTAACGTTGGTTAATACCAAGTTCTCACTTTCTATGTTTCTTGGTTCCTTATCTACTCGAATAGGTAGGTATAGTCCATTCACCATTGGAGTGGTGGTAGATATTGTAGCGGCCTATTAGTCCTAGCCCACACAAATCGCACCTGTTTGAATTGATGATTAAATACAAAATTAAATAAAACCAACATAATTGTGTTACATGCCACTCCATTGGACGGGACTGTTGTTGGAAGAATAACACGGACCAACACTGGTCTCCTTTCGACTCCGACCTTCTAGACTCTCAACAGCTGACTGCTTGGGGAGGATTGGGTTCAATCCCGTCTGGGCACATGTGACGTCACAACTATCTACGTGGCAGATATTCCTTCTACGCCCATGTAGAACATGCTGGAAGGCAACCCCTCTCTGCTGCCCTTGCGTTAGATTCAGCTCGTATTTAACACCTAGCTCACAGACCTGGTGGCTTCACTTCATACTTGGACTTCATATTGGGACTTCCCATTTAAACTCCACACTAGTGGGTCAGTGAGAGACGGATTCACTCAAACCTTCAGGAGAATAGCTCCCCAATTCACAGCCTTGTCGAGGATGGTTCGGTCGGACTCACCAGCGAGACGCAAATTCTGGTAGACGTAAATATGTATCGACCAATGTTCAACATAGTGTGCTGAACACAATCATTAGTTATGTAGGTTATCATGTCTAGATATTGTAGCGGCCTATTAGTCCTAGCCCACACAAATCGCACCTGTTTGAATTGATGATTAAATACAAAATTAAATAAAACCAACATAATTGTGTTACATGCCACTCCATTGGACGGGACTGTTGTTGGAAGAATAACACGGACCAACACTGGTCTCCTTTCGACTCCGACCTTCTAGACTCTCAACAGCTGACTGCTTGGGGAGGATTGGGTTCAATCCCGTCTGGGCACATGTGACGTCACAACTATCTACGTGGCAGATATTCCTTCTACGCCCATGTAGAACATGCTGGAAGGCAACCCCTCTCTGCTGCCCTTGCGTTAGATTCAGCTCGTATTTAACACCTAGCTCACAGACCTGGTGGCTTCACTTCATACTTGGACTTCATATTGGGACTTCCCATTTAAACTCCACACTAGTGGGTCAGTGAGAGACGGATTCACTCAAACCTTCAGGAGAATAGCTCCCCAATTCACAGCCTTGTCGAGGATGGTTCGGTCGGACTCACCAGCGAGACGCAAATTCTGGTAGACGTAAATATGTATCGACCAATGTTCAACATAGTGTGCTGAACACAATCATTAGTTATGTAGGTTATCATGTCTTAGGTTGGTGTAGGCCTCGTACACGTCTGTGAGATATTATATCACAAAGTTAGAGGAGAACATGATGTCTTTGTTAGGTTATTTAATGTATAGTCATATCACTGCACAGTCCATATGACTCGTGGTTCTTGCTCTAGCACCTCACAGCAAGAGGTGACGTGATGTATCTGTTAGGTTATTTAATTTTAATCCAACGACAAGCTGAATCATTGTTGTATCACGGAGTGAGTTCCCTACACGGCCCATATGGCCTGTAGTTTAACTGGAGTGAATCTCACTCTCAAGCCTGTATGACCAGGTCACAGTCAATGGCTCAGCCTAGCGTGAAAGTTAAAGTTTGGTTGATCAAGTCCTAATGTTTAAACCTAATTAGGCAATTAGGAATGGTATATTTGATATTGATATTTGTTTAACACACTAGTTGAGGTGTGCAACTTGTGGATATGCCTCAGCTCTTCTGGCGTGGCCCACGTATAAGCTTATTGCTCGTTTCTAGTCCCACTCAAGCACTGTTGGAGAGCCTTTCTGATCTTCACTCATCTATAATATTGAACTCTATTGTGGCTTATAGGCTTAGTTTTAATAATTCTGGCTGTTCAGATTCGTAACAAGCCAACTGTTTAATGTCTGGGCCTTGAAGCCAAAGTGACCGCTTTCCCTAGCTACTGACCTTAAGTCTGATGTCTGAGACTAGTGACTGTACCAGATTGCTATTGATAGTGTACCGGCTACTTCTGCTTATAGCTACGGCCACAATAGACTAAAAGAGGGTGGGCGGAATCTAAGGAAATTACTATAGCAAAATTCGAAACATTTGCAAGTTCAAGAAATATATGAATTATTTATTTAATGTAATAAACAGAGGTAAAACAACAAATTACATGGCCTTACAGGTCAAACTGAAGTGTGTTGGAAAACAAATAAATCAAGGCTGAGTTTGCACTTGCGCAGTACGTTTGATAATATATTTCAATCTCTCAAGGTATATTAACATTTTATTCGAACTAGTCTGGAGGAGACAAAAAAAAATTAAACAAAATGGTTAATATCCTAAAAAATAATTTAGAGACTCTTTCATAAATGAATTACAAAGCATTTGATTCTTCACAGTGAATATAGACCAAACAAATTTAAATTTTAGGATCAAATTTAAATTTAAATATCCAATCAGATATTTTTCTTTTTAAAAGTTTAAACCTTTAAAACTTACGATGATTTCAAAGAGCTTAAAGAGCCTCTTTTAAAATGTTACAGCGCGTCTGATTCACTACTGTGAATACAGACCAAACAAATTTAAATTTTAGGATCAAATTTAAATTTAAATATGAATCAGATATTTATTATTAACACAAAATTAGACTGGACGACTAAAACTCAAACTTTCGCGGAACTATTAACTTCGTCACTTTTAAATAATTCGACAAAATTCCAACAGCTTTAATATTTAATATTAAAATAGAAAACAAATCATTGTTACGTTATAATAGTTGTAACTTCTCACTAAATGAATCGGTGGATTTTTAAATCAAAACATTATTGATCACCAACAATAAGTTACTTTAATATTTACTCCGAAGAAGATAGGTCTACAAAAAAACCTATAAAAGAAACATTATCAAATTAAAGAATTTAAACAATTACTAGTAACAACACGAGCAATAAAAATTAATATTTAAGCAAAAATTTCAAGCCAGAAAATGAATTAAAAAAGGTGGCTACCTGAATATTTCATAAAATTACAAATATACTATCGCCCAAGCGGCAATAGGAAATATTAAGTGTTCCATATCAGAATTTACTTTCAAAAATTAAACCTTTAGCAACAATTTACAGATGTCTACACTGACCGATATTAACTATATAATAAACCTAAGTGTTCAAGATAATCAAACTCATAGTTGTAATATAAAGTTTATATAATCTATATATATATATATATATATAAATATTTATAGCCATCCTGGCTAGATAATGTGCTATTCCTGAATAGGACTTCTCGTGGAAGTGTCGGATGTAATAGTTAACCATATTTTCTGAGTCCCCTCGTTATATAGGTCTAGCTGATGGGTAAGGAGGTGGGAGTTGCTTATTATTTTTATTATTATCAGTATAACGACACACGCCAAGTAGCTGGTGGATAGGCTACGTCTCATTAGTCACGTCCGCCAGTCTCTCAGTTTCTAGAAGTTCCACTTGACTTGTTCCCAAGACCCGAAGACCAGTCGCATGGTGAGTGGCTGCAAACTCTAGCTACGTTAGTTTGGTCACGTATACCAGGCAGGTGGTTAGTTTCAGTTCCAGGGTATGAGTGGTCCTCCTGTAGCCCAGCCGGGCCAATCAGAGCATTTATGGACACCTCTATTGTAACATGTGGTTGCTACATCATACAAGCTTGTTAGGACTTATACTTTTTTTTAGGATTTGGTGCTGTTCATTGTGCTAGGCCAGTGGATACAATGTGTGAGTACAGCACATATAGTAGATATAGTAAGATTGTGATATTTAATAATGCCAGATGTATATAAGTTCATTTAAGGTGGTAGTTAATATAATACTAGCTAGTCTTGATAGTATTTATATTACAGAATGTCTATGTGTATAGGCTTATTTGGGTCGGGTAGTAACATTATGATATTGGTGGTACAAGTCAATGTTACAATAGTAGCTATCTACACTAGCTCTAATAGCACTCAATTCTTAAATTAGGATTGTTCATAGTTTCAGTTTGTACCTCGACTAGTTTATTTTATTTCTTATGTGTTGTGGCAGGTGCTTTAACTTGCCTTTGATAGTAGTTGCAACAATGTTCTTTTGTTGCCATGTTGTATTAGTCATCCGGGTTCGCCATATTAAGATTTAGTTGATTAGTGTAGATAGCTACTATTAGTAGTAACCTGGTACATTCACTAGTCTCAGACATCAAACTTAAGTGTCAGTAACTAGGGAAAGCGGTCACTTTGGCTTCAAGGTCCAGACACTAAAGAGTTGGCTTGTTACGAATCTGAACAGCCAGAATTATTAAAACTAAGCCTATAAGCAACAATAGAGTTCATTATTACAGATGAGTAAAGCTAATAAAAGCTTTCCAACAATACCTGAGTGGGGCTGGAGACGAGCACTAAACTTATACGTGGAACACGCCAGAAGGGCTGAGGCATACCCACAAGTTGCACACCCCAACTACAGTATTAAACAAATATTAATATCAAATATACCACTCCTAATTGCCTAATTAGGTTTAAACATTAGGCTCCAATCAACCAAACTTATTTTTCACGCTAGGCTGAGCCATTGACCGTGACCTGGTCATACAGGCTTGGGAGTGAGATCCACTCCAGTTAAACTACAAGCCATATGGGCCGTGTAGGGAGCTCAATACGTGATACAACAATGATTCAACTTGTCGTTGGATTAAAATGAAATAACCTAGCAGAGACATCACTTCACTTCTTGCTGAGAGGTGCTAGAGCTATGGACTGTGCAGTGCAATTTGAAGCTTTAAACAACAATAACACAACTTATTGCTGACATGAATATACATTAAATAACGTAACAGAGACATCATGTACTCCTCTAACTTTGTGATATAATATCTCATAAACGTGTACGAGGCCTACAACCAACCTTAGACATGATAACCTACATAACTAATGATTGTGTTCAGCACACTATGTTGAACATTGGTCGATACATATTTACGTCTACCAGAATTTGCGTCTCGCTGGTGAGTCCGACCGAACCATCCTCGACAAGGCTGTGAATTGGGGAGCTATTCTCCTGAAGGTTTGAGTGAATCCGTCTCTCACTGACCCACTAGTGTGGAGTTTAAATGGGAAGTCCCAATATGAAGTCCAAGTATGAAGTGAAGCCACCAGGTCTGTGAGCTAGGTGTTAAATACGAGCTGAATCTAACGCAAGGGCAGCAGAGAGGGGTTGCCTTCCAGCATGTTCTACATGGGCGTAGAAGGAATATCTGCCACGTAGATAGTTGTGACGTCACATGTGCCCAGACGGGATTGAACCCAATCCTCCCCAAGCAGTCAGCTGTTGAGAGTCTAGAAGGTCGGAGTCGAAAGGAGACCAGTGTTGGTCCGTGTTATTCTTCCAACAACAGTCCCGTCCAATGGAGTGGCATGTAACACAATTATGTTGGTTTTATTTAATTTTGTATTTAATCATCAATTCAAACAGGTGCGATTTGTGTGGGCTAGGACTAATAGGCCGCTACAATATCAACTTGCAGAATAAGTTAAATGGTTAAAAGAAAAACATAATTAAACACAAATTATTTGTTGTGAATGTTTTTACTGTCAGAAGTGACAACAAATCAATACATATTCTTGTAGGTCATATAATTTGGTGAATGAATACATGAAAGTATATCTTGTAACTTTTACTAGCAAGCACTTACATACACTCTTACCGTAGATGGGGTATAGTCACAATCTCTATTGCGGTGTTTTCCAAAGTTTTTCCATAGCGACACAATACAAACCTCCAAAATTGTGAGTGACATCCTACCCTAGAAATGAAATTATCCTATACATTTACAAAAATTTTGTACCTTCCATATGAGGATTAAAAACAAATACATACTTACAATTTTTTATATGAAGTAAAGAAACATATTTACAATATTTAAATACTTTTCTAGGGAGAGAAAAACAAACACAAACATTTCCACCCTGAGTTTTAGTGGCTCACGTGTGCTTGGCAAGTCTTTCAAATTTATTTTATATTGGGACGAATGTGTAATAATTTCAAATCATTTCTCACTCAGCATTTTTAAACTGCCACGTTTCAGTGTTTAATATTGGTCACTACAGAAAATCCAGCTTCGCAAGAATTCATGGTTGAAATCTGCAACAAAACAACAAGAACCCGTTCAGCCAAATAAGGAAAGTCTTCTTGAAATTAAATTCAGAATTGGTCCAGTTCATCTTATTGATGTTTTAACTTCAAACTCCTATCATTTTTCATATTGAAAATTCCTCTTATTCTGCAAGAGAAAGCCCACCAACATCAGTTGAAACAAGTGGATTTCTTATTCAGTCATCTGTATTTGTATTAAGATCATGCAACCACCGCAATTTGTATGAAGAAGAAGATTTTGGTGTTCTGCTTCAATTTCGTGGCATATATGACCAAATATGCGTGATTAAAGAGGTCTACTTTTAATGGAATTTAACATATATATGACTTTGTCTAAAACTGTTTTTAAATCTTCACCAAGAGTTTTTCCAACCAGAATCTCCTTGTGTAGAAAGCAATGTGTGGTAACTATTTTCCCATTTTGTTTACTGGCCAATGAAATAAATACTTTTGTAGCCCCTGTCATTGAAGGACAACCATCCGCACATATTCTAAAACAGTTCAATCAAGATGGATTATTTTTCTCCATGTAGTAATTTAAAACTTTAAAAATGTTTTCTCTTCTTGTAGTAAGAGGAATTTCCAAGCAACACAAATACCATTTAATAATTATTTTTCCTTCATAAATAAAACCTATGTAAGTTAAAAGTTTAGCAAGTCTACTTGAATCCGTTGATTCGTTAACCTGAATTTCAAACATGGCACTGTTTTGTCCAACCTTATCTCTAACTAAATTTTCGATGTTTTCAGATAAATCCTGAATTCTTCATCCAATGTATTGTTAGCGAAATGAATCTTTTTAATTTCAGCGTCATATTCAGAGCCAAACATAGATTTTAAGACAAAGCATGCTGGAATAAACGTGTTCTCGCCAGCTGAGTGTGGTAGCGATGTTTTTGAAATTATTTTAGATACTAGGTAGCTTGCTCCCCAAGTTTTGTCAGAAGTCTTGAATTTCTTAGAAAATATAGCATTGTGTTTTTATTTGTTATTTAACATCTCTTTGAAATTACTAACATATTTTTCGTTAAGTGGCTGTGTTTAGTAGAAAAATGACGCAGCAATTTATTTGGCACCATACTCGTATTAGACAGGTTTTCTCCGCAAAGTAAACACTCAGGCATGAGACTGCTCTTGTCTCCAGACCACGTGAAACCCATTTTTAAATAGGTAATCATCACTATATAAACGTATTTTAACTTTAATTAATTCCATGTTGCTAATGCCTGCTGAGAATGAACACATTTTCTTACTTGTTGAAACTTCAATATTTGTTTTGTTATTAGTAGTTTTTACACCGTCTGTTGAATTATCTTCGGCATTAGCGATGGTTCTCTTTCTCACATTAATGTATCCATGACTAACACGATACAAGAGAAAGAGTCACGTTCAACAATATAAAATCGTTAGTGATAAACACTTTAAATGTCGTGAAAATGTTGGACTGTTATACAATTAAACACAATAATAAAAGTAATATGTACACACAAACAACTACAACACTGCTACATTGTGCTGTGAGGTGACACAGGCACCATCGATACCTGAGATTAGGTCGTTATGCAAGAACGCCACTATTAGTGGACCCGAATTCTTGGAAGAGTTGCTTTTCTTATTAAGATGAACACGAAGCATTTTCTCCCAAGAAAAGACCGTAATAAAAGATGATAGTGCTATAGCTTATTCCCGAACACATTATAGGTGGCGGGGTTTTTCCAGGGAGAAATCGGCTAGCTCCCCAATTTCACTATGTGAGTGTTCTTGCTTACGGCCTTATGTTTATGCAATAATCATCGATAAGAGTCAATGCACGCACACCAACTAATTCACACAATGCTGCAACGTAAAGATTGACTGCGCCGATATCGCAGAGTAATATGTATTATATATATATATATATATATATATAGACAGCTGATCTGCACTTCTAACACGCACCTAGTGTTACGCAAGCTAATATTTTCAAATATACAAAATAATTTATTTATTTATCAGTCAGTTCGTGACACCCCATATACCCTTAGGTGACATCCAGTTTTGAAAGCACTGGTCTAGTGTGTCAGGCTCACTATGGATGTAAAAAAATTTGTAGAAGGGACACTCCCTAAAGATTTCCCTAACTACTTATTTAAGAGTTAAATTGTCTTGTTTAATTGAGTTTAAAGATGCACTTCCCAGTAGTCACAGGTGTTAGTTTGGGAATGTTGAGAGGATGAGTGTGTATAGAGTGACGAAGCAAATATATGAAGGTAGAGTGTGTGGATCAAAAGGAAGGGGCAGGACATTTAAGACGTGGCTAAATGTTGTAGGTGGATGTGTGAAATAGAGAAACACTAAGAGTTTTAAGAATAAAATATCATGTAGGACACGGTTTATGGATGTTTTTAAACGACGGGAGTATGCAAGGACAGGGAATTGTGGAGACAGTTAGTAAGGATGGATTAAGAACGGAATTGTTGTTTTTTGAGCTATATTCGCGGTTTTTTGCCTACTCTGTAAGGGAATGGCGTGATTAGGTATGCATGTGTGTATGTATGTATGTCTTAAAACCAGGTTTTATTATTGAAAGGCCATTAAGTAAAACAAGTATTTAAATAGAAAATATATTTCAATTTCAATCTTAGGCCTAATATGCCATAGATATATTTTGTGTACGTTTGTTTTTTCCCTGTTGATTTATAGTGGTGTGAAGTTCCACCAATTGAACACATGTGAAGAAGTCTGTTTGTAAGGTACAGAACAAACTTGAACCTACCAGGGTCAGTAAAACGCTATAACGGTGTGCTCTATTCAGCCTAGTGAGCGAACATCGTAGCAGCTACTCTTCACTCAGACTGAGTGACCATTTCAACCGTCCTGAGATCATCGAGGAGGGGGAAAACTTTGATCATCTCATCCGAGGAATGACAACTCAGAGCCAGGAGTGTACTGACCAGTACTTCACTAGCGAGGTTAGTGTTCATATGATCAGAGTCAGGAGTATACATGCTGAACAGTACTTCACTATCGAGGTTAGTGTTCATATGATCAGAGTCAGGAGTGTACATGCTGAACAGTACTTCACTATCGAGGTTAGTGTTCATATGATCAGAGTCAGGAGTATGTAGACTGACCAGTACTTCACTAGCGAGGTTAGTGTTCATATAGTCAGAGCCAGGAGTATGTTTAATGACCAGTACTTCACTATCGAGGTTAGTGTTCATATGATCAGAGTCAGGAGTATGTATACTGACCAGTACTTCACTAGCGAGGTTAGTGTTCATATGACTGGTAAAAAGTAAACAATTATTTCAGGGTGTCCGTGATTCTGGATAGTTTCTTTATAAACTAATGAAACTGCCTATGAATTAATTACAATCCTCAAATAGCAGATATCGAATTAAATCCAAAATGAATAGCTACTAGCGCTTTGAAAACCTTACAGGCATAACCTCTAAATAAATATATTTATTCTTCTTAATAGGCCTTTGGCCTGTTTCATTCCAAGGTCTCTAAAGGCTCTCCTTCCGTATTCGTCTGGGACCTCCGGGTCTTCACCTCCTTGGAGGTCGTCTCTTGCTCTTTTGACAATTCTGTCTTCTTGCATCCTGTCAATATGTTGGTTCCATTATCTCCTGCTATACATTCAGTAATGGGGTTAATTTGACAAGATTCTCTTGTATTTTCATATCTATCTCTGTCTAGTAGTGATTTATTAGTGATATTTCCCAATACTAGCATTTCTGCGACCTCCAGCTGTTACTGGGCACGTGTAAGTTCACTTCGTGTCTCTAAACATATGCGAGTATTGGTCTTACCACTGACTTTTATACCTGTTCTTGTTTTTGAATCTTGTCGTATATATTTGTTGTACCATATTGAGTAATTAATCCGGCCGTATATTCTGTTACATATCTTTTGTTGTTTTACTCACTTACCTGTTAATCCTGAGCCTGTTATTGTTATTCCCAGATATTTTGTCTTCTTTGATCTTGACATCACCTTCTGAATATATATAAACTATTAAGCAAACAAGGTTGTGGAATACATTTTTATTATTTAATAATCTGATTAAATCTATTAATATAAATTGCTAAATTATTTACTTAAATCAATAAATCATAGGAATGTCAGGCTATCAAACTCAAGAGAGTTGTCTACTGGTTGTATAATAATTATGAATATTGCATCATTATAAAACTCTCCTCTTCTGTAATCCTGTTGGTGATCTTTCCAATTATTGCTTCATGCAGCTCATTGGCTGTATATTTTGTTACAATTTTGAGAGTGAAGCTAAAGAGATATATTCCTATATAGTTGTCAGGGTTAAGTTTGTGTTCTTTCTTGAATAATAGTATTAAAATGCTTGTTTTCCGTTCCTTTAGTACCTTGGACAAGCTTAGATCTTCTGGATGAGCTTTGTTATTTCTTCCACCAGCATTTATCCTCCATTCTTTATCAATTCATTATAGGTACATTCCTTCTTCACTGGGTGATTTACAATTTTGTAATTTTCGAAATATTTCCTTTACTTGTTCTAATGATATCGTATATTTTATATTTGAGCTATCACTTTAAACCAATTCTATTTTTCTAAAACAATTGTCACAAAATCATTTGTTCCATTCTGAGATTTCTAATAAATTTCCATATATTTAGTTTTTGTTGTCTGTAGAAGTCGTGGTCAAGTTGTGCAGTAACGGAAGACCAGTAGTTTCTCTTAATTTCCCTGAATTTGTTTCGTTCCTGATGTTCTTACATCCTTTGAATGATTGCGTGGTCAAAAGGGGTTTATATTTTATGCAAGCTTCTTTTTATCAATGTTTAGCTTCTTTTACTTCAGTAGTGAGCCAAGGTGTTTTTTATTTCTTGTTCTGTAGATATTTATCTTTATCTTCCATACCGCTTCTGCGGCCGCTTGGAGAACATTCATTATAATTATATGTCATAATATCTTTATGATGTCATCTGTGTGTTGGATTTTATAGTCAGTATTTTTTTCATCCCTGTACAATGTTTTTGTGGTCTCGTCCTTTAATGCATGAACATTGATTTTTGGCACAAATACCGGTTTTTCCAAAGGTTTATTTATCAGAGTTGTCCTCAATTTAAATAGCATCAGATTGTGATCAGATCACTTCTGATGTCTGCAGTTAAACTCCTTACATCAATTATTTGACATTGGTGTACCTCTCACTTTGTGAGTACGTATTATATAAAATACTTTTGCCCCTTGTTGTTCATACACCTATATTTTTGTAGATATTTGTGATATAAAAAGGTGTTATTTATTTTCAATTCTTTGTCACCACGGAAATCGATGAGATTCTCTCAATTTTTGTTGAGGACGTCCTCGTTAAACAACTGTTTTATTCCAGGGATAAAATGGTCTCCTACCCTTGCACTCAGGTCTCCAGCTATTATTAATCGTTCTGTAGGATCTATGTGACATATAGATTCTTGGAAATTGTCATAAAATTTTTGTTTGTCTTGAAGTTGCTTAGTATTTTCAGTTGCATAGCTTGATTTTATGTTTATTGGACTGGAATTTGTTGCCAGCTTTACGGATATAATTCTCTATAATATATATTTATGCTTGATTATCTTGTTTTTATGTTTGCTGTGTATTATAATTGGTACACCTTCCTTTGCTCTGTGATGTTTTCGGACTCCAATGTGCATTAATGTATACTATGAGTCATGCTGGCTTATTCCATTCTCTTTCTATTTTGTTTCTGTAAGGCAGCATATATATATATATATATATATAAATTCTTTTCGAGTTCTATCAGTATTTTGCGTTCACTTGTCTTTCACAATCTAATGTTCCATGTTCTAAATCTTAAAATTTTCCTAGTTTTCCAACTCTTAGTCCCTTTTTGAGCTAGGGTTGTCAGAGCCCAATCAATCCGGTTCCGAGGCAAGTCCTTGATTCTTTGAGCTAGCAAATATTTCTATCCCGGGCAGGAAGTTAAACTCACCCTGGAACCCTCCTCTTTTATCCGGGATTGAGACCAGCAGGGACGCTGCTGAGCTACTCGATTCACCCAGCATACGCCCCCAGGCAAGTCTAATTAAATTCAAAATCATTTTATTGTTATCCTCTTCCGCATTAGCTCCTCTAGACCACAATTATGTTTTGAACTTATTTTAGAAAGGTTGACCCTTTCTATTTATTATTACTGGGATTTACAGGCTTATCGTTACATAGAGGTCACTCATTAGCTTATAAAACATAATTATTAAAACATCTTAAAACTCACACTTGGAGAAAAATAAAATAAAGGAATAAAATTGCTGATAACAGCAGAGGAATACACTAAGTAAAATTAAAGATGAAAAGTACTAAAATTTTGAAAGATAAAGTTCACTGTGAGGAATTTACCAAAGGAGCTATTCTGCTATTTGAGTGCGAGTCGCAATTTAAACTAAGTGATAGTCGATTAGAGACATACCTTGAAAACTCCAAACAAATTTGGCACACAATAAAGAAAGTATATAAAGTTCACATACTGGAGGTGGATCCCCTCTTGAGGTGATTGGACCTGTTGTGCTACAAAATAGTCTTACATGGCCCATTTATCTAAAATTTCTGCAAAACAAACTTTCACTGCCATTGGAGGGAGTTGCCTTGGTCACAAGGATTGGTGTGATTCTTCTTGCACATTACAGTTGTCAGGTGAAACGAAATCTAAATCTAACTTTACCTGGACGATGTATTGGCCGTGGTGGTCCTGTTCATTAGCTAAGTATGCAAAGTATAGGTAGATAGATACAAGAGACGTATTTCTTGATCGCATCATGGATGGTGCTGCCCCGATAAAATATTGCCATGACGACCTCAGAAGAACAACAAGTACTTATACCACAAAAGTTGCAAAGTGCATTGAGGTTGGCGGTGGGCTTTTAGAACATTTATTGTGAGCTGTAAATTATTTGTCAGCGTGACAGTTTCAAACAGCTGTATCTCCGCATCCATTGACAACTGGAGACTTATTTATACCAACTTTCTTACTCAGATTAATCAATACTACAATATATTTTATATTCTTCCTGAAACACTCTGCACAACAATCCCGGTTCCAGTTTTCAATACTTTGACTTTTTGGGTTCCTGTTTCGATTCTGGCTTCTTAAAAATAACAGATAATTTCTACTCTAAGTACCGGTTTGTTTAACTAGTATTTCAGTCTCCCCTTGTTGATAGTGTAATGTAGTGAATATAAAGTTTGTTTGCTTTGTTCCAGATCACGAGGTACTTGTTCCGTAACGGGAAAGAAACTGGTCAGGATCTTCGAGCCATTGATATTCAAAGAGGTCGTGACCATGGCTTGGCTTCCTACAACGATTACCGCCATTATTGTGGTCTTCATCGAGCTGATAAATTCTCAGACTTTGGTGACTATATTAGCCAAGAGGTACCATCATCTTTTCATATCTCTTACTGTGCCAAGTATTCTGCTTTTATGTAAATCGTATTATTAATTTTATTTTTAATACTAGTGAAAATTAGCAAACATTTTATAATTTATATTGCTGTGTAGACATTACATATGCTAAAAAGCTAAAGAGTCGATTTCTCCCTCTCTATATTCTCTTGTTCTGTCTACGGCAGTCAGGGGTTGCGATAGATCATCAGATAACTAGTCGGGAGTAGTGACTACTGCTGGGGGTGGGGTAACTTATGCGAATAACAAGATTTTAATTTGTTGAGGTTGAGTCAGAAGTTATATTTCATATCTAGTTGACATTACAGAGTTGATAGTGTACTTTTTATTTATCACATTTTATATTTTAGTGTTAAAAATCAAAAAAGTTATGCTAGACTTTACTACATCTTGAGTATGTAGAATATTTTACGTTGCTTACAACTTTGATTGTGGTTTGGGCTACTTACAATTAACATAAAACTCACACTTACTTATAATTAAACATTTTAGCTGAATAACTTATTAATGACAAATACAGATTAAATTAGGCCTAAAAAAGACTAATACATTGTAGATGCTGAAGGCTATTTATTACATTAGGCCTAACTGATTGGATAACAATAATATACCATAAGTAGGGTATTNGGGGGGGGGGATTTTGTAAAATGATATATAAACTGTTACTAAATATCTCGGAATATTATAACTGCTGTGCACTTGCAGGCCTATTACATAAACAATGAATGTATCTGTTCCAAGAATATTATTTAATGAACAGTATAAACAATGGCAAACAAATATATGTAAATAAAGTGGCCGAGGGCTAACAATAGATACCTAATCACGCTATTTCCTTACAGGGTAAGCAAGAAACTGTGCACATAGCTCGTTGCATGCAACTAGTTGACGAAAATGTTAGAAAGCATTGGTTTAAATGAAAGCCAGTACACGAGGAAACCTCAGTTGCATGGTCAGCACTTAGTTGGAGACAGTTTCCATGCAGAGAAACTGCACGGTCAACTTTTAGTTGTCTGCACTCGAGCTGGGGCATTGTTTTAAATGTAAACTGTTACACTATGCAACTAATTGCGTGAACAACTTGGACTTCTGGTGGGATACTCCATCTCATTTGAGTGTCGAGTCTTCTTTTATATAGTTCAGCAATTCATCAAATGATAATTTAGACATACGAAACTAATAAAAAAAGTGTTATAGTCCACATATCCTCAAATGACGTATAGTACAGACCCTTGTCCAGTCTTGAAGATAACATCGTATGTACATACTTCTTTAAATTGGCCTGCGTCTTCTATTTTTAGTAAGCAAGGCAAAAAGAAAAAATTCCTTATTCCTCGACGCCATTTTCTCGATATGACGCTCACCAATAGTTGCAGCAACTAGTTGCACGTAACAATTTGTGCAGCTGCAAGCATCGGTCAACTGGCTGTCAACTAGTTGCACGCAACAATCTGCCCCATATAATAGGGCCCTAACTTTCTCCACACTTCCCTATCCCTTCATATTCCCTTCGCTTCAACAACATCCATACACTAAGTCATACATGCTCATTTATTCTTAAAACTCTTTTTTCACACATTCGTCTACAACATTTAGACATGTCTTACATGGCTTACCCCTTCCTTTTGATCCACACATTCTTCAAGAAATGCACATTAACACTCTTTTTCATAACTGTACCCCCCTTTCTGAGGACCCCAAAATTCAGTGACAAGCAGTCCGAGGTATATTTTAGATCCTTGATCTGTCACGATACTTCCTAAATGGCAAAACTATCATTATCATAGCTAAACATTTTCATCCACACAATTTTATGACTTGTTTATATTCCAAACAAAATTACAACTTAATTCCCATCAAGATTGAGGTTGAGAGTCTGGTGATTGATACCGCAAATGGCTTTGCATTAAAATCCTCACTATTCTTCCTGTTAACTTTTACAGATCAATTCTTCGTGCAATTGATATTCCACCGAATGGCCAAGTCCCGCAAACTTCACTATTCCCCTCACACTATGGTCAGGTCAACTGATCTTGTGTTTAGCAATCATTTTAGGAAACCTATTACATCATTATATTCGCCCTAGCATTTAAACTAACATATTTACAGTCCAATTTATTTTAATGTTAAATCTAAGCCTCGTAGCTAGAAGCTCGGTTTATAAGATAACAGATTTATTGTAACAACCTTATCTCCGAAAAAGACAGTGGGGTGGAGGTTTTATGTTTAAATGTTCTTATACAAAATAGTTTGAAATTAAACACATTATTTGATACAATAAAATACAATTGTATGAATTTAAAACATTTAATTTACTGACGAGCTTACACACTCTCAATGGTACCCTCATTATTTTCACGTAGGCCTATAATTTATTTCCTCTTTCTTCTTTATATCATTATAATCGACAAGTCACACTTGTGATGGTCAGAATTTGTAAACTCAACTATTATCCCTGATATAATCGCTAATCTGATATTTTTAGTAGCACATTTTCATCTGCATATCTCAGTTCTGTAATCATCCCTATTATCTCGTACACTTCTTCTGAAACAACGGAACGTAATTATTAAAGTTTGGCTAAACTCTATTAATTTTTATTTGTATAAGTTGACCAAACCTCTTTATTCTAAGCGACCAGCCGAAAAATCAATTTTCATTAAATTGTATGTTTTGAAATATAAAATTAACCTAGTCCTAGTTCAAGTAATGACTGTAATATAAATGAAATTTGATTTTTTTTTATTCTGGTTTTACTATTGCCATTATTATTATTATTATTATTATTATTATTATTATTATTATTATTATTATTATTATTATAATATTTACTTCTCAATAACATAATCAAAAGTGGCAGTTATATTTCTCCTCTATTTTCAACCAGTTTTGCCAGTCTCCTTTAATTATTTTAAAATCTAAATTTCATCCCATTATTATAAGGGTGATATGTAAATTGCATTCCTGCCTAATCATCCCTTTAATAAAGAATAATTTATAAATTAAAAATCATAGAAAGATGTCGCGTTAAAAATATATATATATCTATGGCAAATTATAGCAAATCAACTCTAATAATGAATACAATTTACTTACATTTCATGTATTTATTTCAACATGACCACATTTTTCGACTCGAGCATAAAATTAAAACCTATCATAAATAATAATTTCAATAACGAAATGCAGAATCTATTTTTTTTTTTCTTGTTTAAATAACTCCTTGGTGTTTGTTTTATTCTTTGTTATGATTAATTTTGTTTGCCAAAATCAAACATTCATGTTTCTCAACATGTAATCTGTAATTTTATCAGTCAATAACTTTTATATGTTATACTGTTGCCTTCACCATAAACGAATGTACGTTTCACTCTGTATCTCTTTTAACACTTTCACAAATTTGTAAATATTGGAGTGCGGTGTATGTACGAGCCTAATTGAAATATTTTTAAAAATCAATATAATACAGGATGGAGTTGACACAGGAGCTTGTGGTAATAGAATCTTCAGGGTGGAATTCACGCCCTTTCCAACCATGCATACAATAATAATAATTGGCATTAAGACAAAGAAAATTCGTTAGTAACAAACAAGTGTTGCTAATACGAGAAACATTTGAGCCCAACAATATGTTTCCTTGTGCTGTGTATTCTGACGTCTAATAATTGTCTAGGCAATAGGGGCTCTTCTACCATTCTCATTGACTGATACGTCTAAAGTTCAAGGCTTGTCTATGTTCTAATTCACACATAATCGATAAAAAGTCAAGGTTAAATCAAGTACACTATTGACAATGTTTCGGTTGTGAGTGTTATTAATAAAAGTGGTGTGTTTCAACTTAGTAAGCAATATGCACTGTGGGCTATGCATGTATCTAGTCCTAGTCTAAGCTGAGGAACTCTAACTATTCATCTCTGTGTAGTATCTAAAGGAAGGTATGTTTGTTCCTAGAACATTGTAAAGTTGTCGCACCTGTACGAGCATCCTGATGACGTGGACTACGTTGTGGGAGGATCTCTAGAAGCACACGTGAATGGGGCATTGTCAGGACCTTCTTTCCTGTGCGTTATGGTGGAACAGTTCTACAGGACTCGCGCAGGAGACAAGTTCTTCTACGAGAACGGCGACCATCATCATTCCTTCACTCACGGTGAACAACAGATGCTAACATATTATATAACTGTTTGGTAATCTCCCCAATATCCTCATGCTTCTGCGCCCTGTAAAGACCACATTTTGATATCATCGTAATAATTTAAAAAACCTTTTTTAAAGGATTTGTATCTTGGACATCAAATTTGATTTGTTCTAAAGAGATAACTTGTTACACCTCTATGTGCAATTTGGGTTAACATTCATACTAATACTATTGGTGACGTTAGCTAGCCTGCGTATTAATCCTCTTAGTGACCCAAGCCTATGAATGTACTAAACCTATTAATGATTCAGGCTAGCTTTCGTACTAATCCTTTTGTGTAGAGCTATAATAACATTCAAGAAAAGAGCAAACCCCAATACTAATCATAATAGTAACTTAATCTAAACTTCGTTCTAATACTACTAATGGCTTAAGCTAACTCTTATACTAATCCTATCAGTCTCCCAGGCTAACTTATCCAATTTGTGACTTTGGCTAATCTTAGTACCAATTCTACTAGTTACTTAAACTACACTTTGAACCTGTCCTATTTGTGAATTAAACTAATCTTTATAATTATACTATTAATGAATTAAGCTCATCTAGGACTAATCTTGAATGGCTTAATCTAACTTTTGTCATAATCTAACTAGTGACTCAAGATTTCCTTTGTACTAATCAGATTGGTGTTTTAAGCTGAAAGATAAATTACGAAAAGGGGGATTTAGAAGGTTTTTACTATTTATTCACCATCTATCAGGGAGAAAACTGGAAAACCAATTTGTCAATAATGGAAATAATGCAACCAGTTCTGATTGAGTCACCGCTGTCAGATTGTGATATGAAATATAGTGGGGAGAATAGGTAACGCAAGTAAGAAGGACTACCATCTAGTACAGATTAACCTTTGACCAAGTAACCTAATTTCAGCTCCCATGGATGCTATTTTGGGCGGATTTTCCCCAGTGACGTCATCCCTTAGAAATATTTGATTTCAACCTACTTTCAGGTCACTTAGAAGCTAATTATAGAATGTGTTTCAATAGGTAATTGACTTGCTATGTTGACGTAATATTCCATCTCATTAGGCTGTAGACATCCTGCTTGTGAAATATAATGTCACAATCCTGCTTATGACTGTGCAACATAGGACATTGACCGTTTATGTATGGTAGTGTTGCAACCATGATTATGACAGAATCTATTTTGGGAAATATGACTAAGCCCCGGTAGAGGTTTGGCGGTATGATTTTTTTAGCACCACATCTTACCACTCATTTGGGTAGTACGCTCCGTACGACATGTTGAGACAGGAATAGACCAGAATTTGTCTATGGAATATATGACTAAACCCCAGTGCCAGTTCAGTGGCACGACATATCGAGACAGGAATAAGCCACAGGCGATGTCACAGCCCTGATGACGTCATAATATATTTTGGGACACAGCTACGGCACCAGTCTGGTGGCATGACACGTTGAGACAGGAATAGGCTTTGGGTGATGACGTCAGAATATATTTCTGGAAATATTACTTATACTTGGCCCCAAGTTGGCGGCACAATATGTTGAGAGCGGAATAGGCCCCTGACGACGGCCAATTAAAGTCAATAATGGTGCCAGTATGTCTGTGATTATTCTATACATGTTAAAATAGAATAATATAAGTTGGTTTTGCGTGAATAAACCCTGACATGATAGACATGTATTTACTAAACATCCTCACACGAATGACGCATGTAATCATTGATACGTTTTTATACGGTGTTCCTTAGATGTGATAGTAAAATGGTTTTCAGTTCGCAATCCAGCATGTAATTGTCCAAACAAATGACTTACGTGTCTATTATGTAACACTGATCAGATCTAGGTTTCTGATGTATATTTCTACTGTAGACTGCTTCAGATCGTTTACAACCACGGTTCCTGTTAGCGTGTCTCGTACAACTACGAACAGTCTGTCGATTAAATTGTTGCAAAACCTGAAAATACGTGTCAACCACATCTCCCTTAGGTTGACAGTGATGTCGATGATATCCCAAACCTCACAGGGTCACGCCCAGCTTGGTGTAAAATAGAGGACCAGTTTAGTCAGATGTCTTGTTTCTCACTGATAACGACCATATACTCACCGCACATGCGTCTCAGAGAGTTTTCATGATTATTAAGGTATACATTCTGAGGAGGTAGGGCCGTAGCTAGAGAAATTGGCGCCCGGGGCAAACAGTAACATTGGTGCCCCCCTCCTCCCAATCACCAACCACCCCGTTTCCACCCAGTCATAAAGATCAGGTGATAGTGTCAAATTGTATTGTACACCTGTTGTAGTAACAAAAATCTTGCTATTATTATTGTGGCTTGCAATTATTTTCCCGTTTATAATTTGCTAATTTGTATTAAATAATAACAAAATAATTTTTTTGCATTAAATATTTATTAAATAATTTTAAAGAAATTACTCAGTTTGGATAAGATATGGCTATGAACATATTGTTGATTAAATTTAATAGGTCAAGAGAGGTTGCTTTTGAAAAATCCTGACTTTTTTAAAATAAATAACTGGCCTGAAACTTAAAACTAGCTATTTCCCCCTTTATTTTAGAAGCATCCAGATCCTTATCATATTTATTTGCTAAGCATTTTGCATTAGATTTTAAATCTTCCACAATCACAGATTGCAAAGACTTGCCCATTAAAAAATTTAGAGTCATCTAACACCTCACTAAAACACTTAAGACTCCATTCTATTTGTTCTAAGACTTTGTCAAAAATATCATGAAAGTCCATACTGAGCCTTTGTTTTCCTGTCAAAATAGTGTCCTCACTTTCTTCCAAAGTCAGTCTTTTCCTCTTCTTTGCCCTTTTCTCCTCGAAGAAGCTGTCAATTTCAAGAGATATTGCAGCACAGATGTTCGATGCTTCATCCAGTATAACATCAATCCCTGTATCTCGAATGTCTTGTAAAGCATCTTTCAATCCAGTCGTGACTAACTGCACGGTCCACGGTCATATCTTTGTACTGTATCTGTTCATTCACGTGGGAGATCTGATTTAGTATTTTGTCCCACATAACAGAGGAACAAACAAACTTAAAATTAATTTGTTTGAGAAGATTTTTAACCACTGATAAACAGTCATGGAATTGAGGGCTGTTATAAAT
The DNA here is from genome assembly GCA_902151455.1 of Timema bartmani. Lineage (NCBI taxonomy): Eukaryota > Metazoa > Arthropoda > Insecta > Phasmatodea > Timematidae > Timema > Timema bartmani. Next base: position 36,596 of record CABFWB010004403.1, read on the forward strand.
GTCCTCTAAGGCCTCGACGACTTTATCAATCTGTGAATAAAGTGCACGAACAGCAGAATATTTGGATGCCAATCTTGTATCACAGTGACGCTTGAGAGTGGTAGTAAGTTTGTTGGATATTATTTCCCACCCTTTGACACTGAAAGCAAATAATTTATACAATTCTTGTACTGTTCCAAAAAAATGTGATAACATCTGGAGACACTCCAGCAGCGTGTACACCAACCAAGTTCAATGACTTAGCAGCACATGGCATAAAACGTGCATGGCTATTAATTGTTTATATACGGGCCTGGACTCCTGAATACTTCCCCGCCATATTTGAACCACTATCGTATGTTCTCCCTCAGAAATCATGAATATCTAGTTCATCGGCTTCCACTTTTTGAAGAATCTCTTCAGTTAAACCAGATCCAGTCGTTTTACTAGTTTTTATGAAATCAATGAAACTTTCTTCAATAGAGCAAACATCCTCTGAAACCCTCACTTACCTAATAATCTGGAACATTTGTTCATGATGGTCTACATCTGGTGTACAATCAAATGAAATTAAGAATTATTTTGCCTCTTTTATATATTTTAATATTTCTTGCCGTACAGTGTAACCGATTAAATTGATGCTCGCTTTGAATTGTTGAAGAAAAGTAATTTGGAATTCCCCTTTTTCATTGCTTAAGGTAATATTCTCTTTTAGTTGTTTATCATAATGAGAAACAAACTCTAGCAAATTAAAAAAATTCACAATTATTGGCCTCACGTAAATTTGTACTTGAACCTCGAAAAGCCAAGTTGTTGACTGCACAAAACAAATTGCAATAAACAATAATTCTGTGAATGTGCCACCATTTCCCTTTTTCTATTATGATCATTTCCTTTAGTTAAGTATCAATTGTACTGCCTTCTTTAATACTTTTGTCAAAGATTCTCCAAGTAACATAGCATTCACGGCTCTCTACAGAATTTTCATGCTCTGAAATTCAAGGGTGTAATTTTCTCCAGTCAGAAAATCCTACTTTTGGATTTGCCAAGCATGAATTAGAATGCTTGCCAAAGAGCTTGCAGGGAAAACAGTAAATAGATTTTTCCTTCACTGTAAATTAGCCAATTTGGCTCTACACCTTCTACGTTCAAAAGTTTTTTTATGGAACCATCTTCTCGTAAAATGCCTTTTTTTTACATTAATTGCTAAAAGAAAATTACCAATTTTATTTTGTTCTGGACCATGCTCAATTAATAAGCTTCTCACATGGACATTTAAATAAGACTATGTTGTGGGATCATTAAAATTTAATTGGTTCATTTTTCAAATCCGGTTCCTGTACATCTTCATAAGAAGTAAATGTTGGAAAGGACTGGTTAATATTGGGTGTAGAACACTCTGAATGTACAATTACATTACCAGTTACATTCCTAGCTACTTTAGTAAAGTTTTCATTTTCTAAAAGTGTTGATGGAGATGGCCTACTTTCAATACCTTGTTGTAGTGGTAGCGCAGTGGTTTAGGGATCTATCTTCTTTACCCAACCCAGTTTTTGCTAATGCTTGTTTTGGACAGTGTTATCTACCTCCTGTTGTTTTTTCAGTTTTCAAAGTAATTCAAATTTAGCTGAGAAGCGTGTGACAGTTTAAATGTGAAATGTGCTCGTTGTCGTGACACTGTGGTGATATTTACCTGATTAACATTGTTTATAAATTTGTATAACTGTATTCGTTGGTTTGCGTGTTAATTAGTGCACTGTACCACTTATGTGTGTTGAAATGGAGCCCATTTTTATTTCCAAAGGAGAATTGTATACGTATTTTTAACTACGCATTTAAATAAATTTCGCAATCTTACATTTATATAAAAAATCTACATCTTAATGGTGCCCCTCCAGCTCGGCGTCTGGGGTGGCAGTCCCTGCTGCCCCCCTTCCTTGCTACGGCTCTGTGAGGAGGTTGTGTGTTTCTGAAAAAGTTTGATATGCCAAACTTGTATTTTTCTAGTTCTTGAATGCTAAATCCCATAAGCATATTTCTAGCTGGACAAAGGGCGTAAATATGTTCCTGACATTCATTCTGACGATGGCTTGTTTGGCGTCGACTTTGTCCAGTAGAAACAGCGTGCTTAATGGCTTTCCATAATGTGTGATCGCCCGGCCGACTGCCGGCCGACTGAATAGGTGGCTCGATGTCGGGACGCTCTTTTGAAGAGACTTTGGGAAATAAAATAAAGGGTGCACGCCAATTGGATGCAGTCTCTTGAGCGGTAGCAGGATTCCCTCGTCTTGAAACATGCGTTGTAATATCTCAACATCTTGACGTCGTTGTCTTTGAGATTGATGGGTGAGAATAGGGGCAGGGATGTATTTATTGGAAGATTCTGGGTGCAGTAGAGAAGTTACACGAGATAGTAATGGCTGCAAACGTCTGTGGCTATGACTTGAAGTTTTACTGTTTTATGAGACCAAGGGGAAATGATTGTGTGTATACATGTGAAATGCAACTTTATAAGCGAAAATGTACATAACGATAAAAGTACTCTCACACGCCATTCTTGTAGATAAAGTTGGTGATTCAATGCGTCCCAGGTCTGGTGTGTGGGTCGATGGGGATGACAATGCCGGCAGAATTCGATATTAATTTTGGCAGTGTATCATCAGGGAGAACAAATGAACGCACAGAGAGGAAGCATTGGTTTGTTTTCAACGCAAGTCTTATAATGTGCGTGTCTATCTTCAATGATTCAGTCTTTAAGAGCCCAAACAATGGTGGATGAACAATTCTAATTCATGTGCCATGCATGGGGTGTGACCAAATTTAAGGGATTTCAAAGACGAACATCCTTTGTCATGGAGATTCACTATCATAGTAGGTGTGTATCTGGCTTGAAACATTTTCTTTTCTGCCACCCTGAAGTTAACGGTTTCTGCACGCAGTGTGGCACAGGATATGAGGAATTCGAGCAGACTTTAATCTACATCATATTATCCTAGGGAGTTTTATGCGTTGTGTTTACAATGTAGGTGGATTGTTTTTTAGACACCAAGGACAATTTCACTTAGGCGTAAGGGGGTTTAACACCAAATGGTGAAGCAATGTGCCACATGCAGATAAAACACTTAGTTTCTTTTACGATAAACATTTTATCATCGTCGATAAAGCTCTGGAAACCCATAATGAAGTTCATGATATAAATGATGGGCAATCGGGATGGGATTGCTTTTATATTAACTCCCAAAATCAGACTTAGAGTGGGAGCATCTTTTTCATCTGGGGCTTGTTTGTCGGTGGTGCGAACCTACGACAGAGATTATGAGGAGGATGTGAGGACGTTTTCACTTGATACAGAATTGGAATAAGCTAACACCATCAACCGATGCGAGAAGACGAGTTTATTGCACTATAAGTCTATGATAGAATGAGTTATGGACAGAAAAATTAAGATAAATAAGCTAACCCACATTGAGGAAGAGTGAATCTTCGAAATGTTGGCCAAAATTGGGGAGTTTTGTTTATCCATCTTGGACAGAACCCTGGGGATGTAGGGCAAACTATCTGAGTGGAATGACGTTGTCGCTGATCACGGAGAAGACAGCGCAGACGGCTGAGGAGAGACCTGTGCCTTGACCTGTGGCAGAGACGGAATTGGGAAGGCCCACATACCCTTGTCACGTGTTGGCAAGACAACTCGGGTTGGTAACGCTGTTGTTGTACGGGTGAAGGTAAGACCGGTGGAATCATGAGGAAAGAGCTGAAAGGAGCTGTGGTACCCGGGGAACTGGGTATAAAAGTCAGGACGATAAAGACTGTTAAAAACGACATTATTGTTAAGATGGAAAATGTGATCCAGAAGCGCAAGCTAATAGAGGGTTGGGATATCTTCAGCAAGTATTTGGTTGTGGAACAGATGGCGAGAAAGTGGCCTAAGGTCATGATATATGTCATTTACAAGGAGTTGACTGACCAGGAAACCATTGATTCGATTTACATGCAGAATGTACTAGACACATAAATCAGCTTTAATGATTTCAACAAGAAGTTCCGTTGCGTACATAGATATAAGCGTGCAACTTGAAAATATAGCAACCATTGGGTGGTTGAGTGCTCCCCCATAGTGTGGTTGAGTCTGATTACCACAGGGAAGGTGAACATTGGATAGTTCTGTTGTAGAATCAAGTATTACCAGCAAATGGCATGGTACAACATATGCCAAAGGTTTTGTAATGTAACCAAATTCTGTAGTAAGGAGTGGCCTGCTCGCATTGTGGGAAAATGCATGAGCTTAAAAGCTGTGCCAAAAAGATGAAAAAAAGCACTTGTACATACTGCTGAAGCTTAATACACTAGGCTAGAGGGCTGGACCTTAAACAAGTGCTTCTTTCTTCTGAAGGTAATGCCAGGTCTGGTGTTTTCCGCTCTTTTGGGTCGGTTTTAGATGTGGTTTACTCCTTTCCTCGTGGCGGTGGTAGGCATTCAGCTTGGATGCTCTCCAAAATGTGAGTGTGAAAAACTTGCCTATTTCAGGTTGCCTTTCTTTAAAATCCTTGAAGGATTGTTCTTCGTGGTGGCACCAGGGTAACGCCTTTTTTTAACTGGTCTTGAAAGTCGAGTAACGGGTTGCGGGTGACTGAAATATTGTAGGGTCGTCTGTATGTGAGTAGGGTTAGATGATGACACCCACCCACCACACACTAAGCGGCTGGTAGTCCGTACCCGGCTTCAGCTGGGGATAGCTGGTCAGAACATCTCCACGATGTATCTACTGGAAAACATAGGGTCAATGTTCCAGGTGATGGAATCATAGCTAAGGCTTATATTCTTACTTCTCATGGTGATTTTGGTATTCACATTGGAAAGGATAGTTTCTTCCACCAAGGACCAAAAAATACAGGGTGATTTTTTTGGGGCTACCTATTGAAAGCCTTAATCTGGCAGGAGTTGGGGCTTTAGGGTACATGGAACGTTAGACGTCGGGTGCCCAAGATACGGGGTGTCTGCTTTTTACCGTGGGAGCCAGGTGTTACATAGAGTGGTGTTGGGGTTGTTTACTCACCTGGGGCTTATCTTTATCTTGTCTTGGGTGGGGTTCAGCAAGATAGTTGATCGGATCGTGTTTCAATCACTATCAGATCCTTTTTTCACTCTTCTGTCTTAAGCTTGGTGCATAATACAGATGAAACTAGAAACCTCTATGGGGACAATGAGCCCTAAGAAAATTGCTTCTTTTTTTGTCTTCTTCTAAGTGACATTTTTACGACGTCCAACGACAGAAGACTGACATAATTGAGTCTTAAAACGTCCTTTATAGATTGTGCCATTCATCAGTGTGTTGATATTTGTCACCGCCTTTCATTTAACGTACATCCAGCCTCTCTGGTATGCTGGAATGGTACCCCTTTAAAAGGTCACCACTGGCTGGCAATGCCAAAAGTACAGTGATGCTTGTATGAAGCACATTTATTCCATTGACTTTAGTACTCCCATTTCCATGCCCGCATTGCTAGGGAACACCGTGGTAGATATAAGATATTCCTGTTCCTGCCTGTTTGACGTAGTATTTTCGATAGGGACAGTTCATGTTAAGCAATATTGAAAATGAAGTTTCACGCACGCTTTTCCAAACTCTAGTGACACAGGATCACCAGTATATGTTCTTATATTGATTTCCAAACTCACAATTTCCCTTTGAAGTACGAGCACATAGTACAACTAAGTATTTAACTGTCCATAGGAGACAGTGTAAATAAATAAATAAATAAATAAATAAATATATTATTACTGTCCATAGGAGACCATAAATATGACGTTAGCAATAGTTTTCGCAAATACCACAAGGGTTGTGACATTATGGTGATATCACCCGTGACCTACTTAAATCCGTTCTCAACATTTCTTTCCACCAAATCGGTGCCGGGGATGAGTCATATTTCCCAAATAGATTCAAAGTTGTGACATCACCCGGGGCCTTTTCCTGTCTCGACGTGTCGTGCTGCCAAACCAGCACCGGTGTTGAATAAAATTTCTCAAACTAGATTATGGCGTCATAAGGGCTGTGACATTTCCCAAAATAGAATCTAAAATCATCGAGCGTGGCTTATTTTTGTTTCGACATAAAACTGGCGCAAGGTTCGAGTCATAATTCCCAAAATTGAATCTGATATCACCCGTGACCTATTCCTGTTTCAACATGTCGTACTACTAAATTGGCGCCAGGTTTGAGTTATATTTCCCAAAATAGATTCTAACATCATCAGGTCTACGATATCACCATACACAAACACCACACACTGCCACCATGCTCTGCTACCAAACTTTGCTCTGCGTTAGGACAGATTAGTTTCTTTATAGGGAAACAGAAGAAATAGAATTGCATACGTTTTAAATTGATATTAGATCAAACAGTCTAGTGTTATTAAAGATAAGTTTATTCATTTATCATAGTCGTATGCTTCCCGATAGGCAAAAATATAAATTAGCTCCTTGATGACTAGGAACTAACAGAAGTAATATTGAACATATAGTTTCGTTTAGTAACTCTAAAAATAAGGATCAACGCTCATTCTCCTACGAAGGAGCGTCAGCCTCAACGTAGCGGCAGTCAAAGATAGGCAACAAATAATAATATAAGGTTAAGCCACAATACATAAAGACAAGCCAGCCCAGCTAATCCTAGACTAAGACCTGAAAGGTTTATTCATGAATAATAGTAAAGTTATAGTGAATGAAAACAAGAGGTATTTATTTTTAATTTTATAGAGTTACTATGAAGATAGTTATATAAGCTAGCTAGCTTGAGTTAATTCCATAGATAGTTACAAAAACCTAAGAATAATCTCCTTGAAGACGAACTAGCATATTGCAAATAGTAAATGGTGAGCTATCAGGAATTTATGCGGTTAAATTACTATGGCCGGTCAATTCCTAATACGTACTTCCTGGACATTCAATAGTATATTTATACTTCCACCCTAACTTGGGCATACAATAAATAGTACAAACAATAATTGTTTTACTTAAGACAAACGGCGCCTGAAGGGGCCCGCGGGCCACTACTACGAACTAGTAGTGCACCCACAGGCTAATCACCGTAAGTATATACACTAAAAAAAAAATAATAGTGACTGCTATCTGTCACTGACTTAACAAGCTCATAGAAGAAAACGTTAGATAATCTGATTTCCGCCATAAAGAGATCCTAAACTTGGTCATATCGTTTAGGGGGTCATTATTATTCCCTAATATATAAACCTATGTCTTAATGACTTAGAAAAAGAAGTCAGATACACTGACATAGTAAATAAAGTCGTATGGACCATGATAAATATAGCATTAAATCCTTCATTCTAAACTACGCCATATGGGCATAGGAAAACATTTCATAATTTTGACAATCAACTTTATATCTTATGGACATAGAAAAAGAGCGTTAAGACTAACATTCAAAACTATGCCTCATGTGCATAGAAAATAAAGTCAAACATCCTGACACAAAAACTTATGTTTGATGGACATGGAAAGTCAAATACTCTGACACAAAAAACTATGTCTGATGGACATAGTTAAACAGGTGTTACGAATCTAATCCAGATTGTAATTTTCAAATACTTAAAGTCTCAGATGAGGCTTCATCTGTGACGAGGTGGAGAGACGGATGACTGACACATCGTAGTAACCAGTAGTTTCTTCGGCGATGTAGAGTTACGGCCTAGTTCTTCCTCCATCGAATTTATTAAATAGAATGTATATATGTGAAGCGAGCAATGACGCTCACATATTAACAGAACTGACGACTCGGGGAAGGGGGTTAAGTTGCGAAATTGCGCTGAATGACCACTAGCGCTCTTTGATGGTGTGGCGCCCATAGAACCACATCTCAGCCATTTCTTCGAAGCGGGGCCTGTGAGTAAGACATTTAGCTGATGGTCCCGGTATAGTAGGCTGGGGCAGTTTTCCTGGAGCTTGGGCCTTTCCCGACAACATAAATCCACCGTGAGTTAATAGCTGCCACACATTATTAGATTATATTAGCTCTTGCATTCATTGTGTTAATTATATTTATGGTTGCTTTTATTGTACAAGTTAAACAACCGGTTTAACATGCTACAATATCACCCGTGACCTTTTCCTGTTTCAACATGTCGTACCACTAAATTGGCCCCAGGTTTGAGTTATATTTCCCAAAATAGATTCTAACATAATCAGGCCTGCGATATCACCACACACAAAGGTTCAATGACCTATGTTGCACAATCCACAATCAAGATTGCGACATCAAGTTTCACTATCAGGGCTGCGACAGCCTAGTGACATAGGGATTATGTCATTAAAGCTTGTCAACGACCTTTCGCAATACATTCCATAAATAGCATACAACCGACATGAAAATAGTTCAAGGTCAAATCTTGCTGAGGGATGAATTCACTGGGGAATACCAACCTAAAATAGAATTCAAGTGGCCTGAAATTATTTCACGGGGTCAAAGGTTAAAATTTGATAGGTGGTAGTCCTATCTGCTGAAGTAACAGAATTTCATAAATCTCTTCTAAAACCCTAATTGACCTCGTCTATTGGGTCATGATGATAGTTCAATATCATTATGTTTATTATACTGTAGAGATACATTAAAATATTTTATAAACTAGGATATGATATTAAAAATTCCAATAATGTAACGTTATAGTCGTAAGCCAGTCTATTATCTGAGCAAGCTATTTTACTAGAACTGTTCAAGCCAACACGAGTGTTTATTTCCAGAGCAACTGAACGAGATCAGGAAGGCCAGTATATCCCGGCTCCTCTGTGATAATGGAGATGACATATTCTCCATGCAACCCAAAGGATTTCAGAAGATCTCTCACGAGTAAGTTATTGAGAAGTCACTATTTATGTAATGGACAACAAAGGGAGACAATAAAAGTTGAATGTACACTCTATTTGCTAAAAAGTCTAGAAATCTTTAGAATTTACAAATGTAGCAGTTAGTAATCGAACATCTCCTGAATTATCTTCACGGTGAATGATTAGCTTTTCTTGCAAGAGAAGGAGAGAGAGAGAGAAAAAAAAGTGTATGACAGATAGTTTCGTGGACACGTATGCTAAATCTATTATGTAATTAAATAATGTTTGGGGTCACACACATCTAAACCATCTTATATGTAATTCAATTTAAAGATTACGCCAAGCAACATATCATTTGACAGGGTTAAGAAGTTTAAATATCTAGGAAAATTTTAAATTAACAATAATAATACTAGATTGTAAATTAGGAAAATAATACAGTCGGGAAATGCATGCTAATAAGTAAGTAAGTAAGTAAGTAAGTAAGTAAGTCAATAAGTTGTTGACATCTCACCTACTTTCAAGGAATGTAAAACTCAGAATATACTAAACAATAATTTTATCGTTTGTTCTCTATGGGTGTGAAACGTTCTCTCTTACAATACATGATGAAAACAAATTTAGGGTGCTCGATATATATATGTTCAAAAAGAGAAGACGCTCCTGTGGAGTGAATGACGTTACATAATGATGAGTTACATACCCTGTACTCCTCACAATATCTTGTTAGGATAGTTAGGTATTTTAGATTACGGTGGACAGGACATGCAGGACGAATAGGATGAATAGGAGAATCTAGAAGCTTGTTCAAGGTAAAGTCTGTTCACCGTAGGAATTGTTTTCTGAAAGGCCCTTTTCCCTACCAGAAAGCTATTATATAGTAGGATTTTGGTAGGAAAAATGACCTTTCAGGGAGTAATTCCTACCGTGAATGGAGTACTGACTGCCAAACCCAATGGGAAGGCACTACTGGGAAGACTTAGACGCAGGATGGCATTAGAATGGAAATGAAAGAGATAGGGTGTAGTGAGGTGGACTGGATAGAGCTAGCTCAGGATTGCTATAGATGACATACTTTTGTAAGTACAGCAATGGACTTTCGACTTCCTAATTCTATAGAGTAATCAAATATATGTGATTAAAACTAATATTGGAGCATTGGCTGTAGCGAGTAGAAATATTATCGCAACATGATTGGTTTCAAGATTAACCAAACATAAAATATCATATTTCAATGCGGTTTATTACCATTTGCCCAGGATATTCACATTTACTTTGTCCAGCTCTTGCTTGATCTTGTCTACCGAAACCAGGAAACACCATAAGTCCTATTTTCACCGAAAGTCCTTGTTCGTATCAGTCGTGATCGGCTGAACATACTACCTTAATTGTTCTGTATGTTCGTGGGTCTCTCAGTATTTGATTAGAGATCATCTTGTATTATTTCTGGCTGTTAGGTGGCCCACCAATAATTTATTATTTATTACATTTAAATACATATCTTATTTATTAATTTAGTTTTGTTTGTTGAATCAATTTTAGTGTTGAGAACTTAGTCGGAGTAACTATTACACTTTCATACTTGGGATTCGAGTCGTGGGACTTGTTGTCAACCTTATGGCCCACAAGGAAGGGGCAACCAATCAGAACTTAGCACGGGATTATTTTTGCAAACATTAAAAAAGCTGTGCCAAGTAAGCCCTATAAATTAGAAACTTTAGTTAATAAGTACCTATGTGCTATTTTTCAACCATTCTTTTTTAAATATTTCTTTACACAAATACTTTCACTTTTTTTTATATTCCTCACAATATCTTGGATCAACATGAAGTCAAGCTTCTATAGTAGCCATATTTAATTTAAATTTACAATAATATTACTAGGAGCCAATGGCACACCCTGCGGCGAGAAGGCTGGACAGTTGTACCTCCCAGGATTGTAAACAATTCCAATCAAACCTGAATTATATGACGTAAAAATAAAATATGAAGCTGTGTTAGATGGAAAGGCGAAGTTTTAAGATCTATCTTATGATTTGATATTTAAAAAAAAGTTTCCAAAAATTCCTACTTAGATAAAAATTCTTCTGACACTTAACAATCATGATTTACTAGAACTTGGGACTTAGTTCCTCTGCTGAAGGGCGCCCACTGAGATAGTGTGACTGCTGCGCAACGTGGGTCTAGATGTGGCACGCATGTGGTGAGTATGTGGTACAAAGCCAATTGATGTGGCGTCATTGCCATCAACAAACCACTCGTCGCGTGCTGTCGGACATGATGATGCCAGTCGCCAACATTGACTCCTCAGAAGTGGTGGACTTGGGGCAGTCGCCATGTGGCCGCCACACAAGTTTAAACGTGTCGAAACCTAGTGGCGGGTGCATGACGCTGCGCCCCACGTCACTCGCCACGCACCACGCCATACAGGAACCACGTAGCCACCACGCCACACGCTCACCATCTCAGTGGGTGCCCTGCCAAAATGGCTCCATTAGTTTATTGAGCACTGTATGCTCGTCATTAGAGGATATCATTACCGTAATTTACAATTAGCGAATATTTTTTTTACAGTAATTTTGTGGTCCACTGCAAGCGAGATGACTTGCTCCCAGTGGTAAACCTGGAATTGTGGAAGGATCACAACCAACACAAGTGATCCTGCAGGATACAACTGTTCTAGAGGAACTACCATGTGCTACACTTACAAAGGACGAAGACTAACAAGAAGTGATCCTGCAGGATACAACTGTTCTAGAGGAACAACCATGTGCTACACTTACAAAGGACGAAGACTAACAAGAAGTGATCCTGCAGGATACAACTGTTCTAAAGGAACTACCATGTGCTACACTTACAAAGGACGAAGACTAACAAGAAGTGATCATTCAAGATACAACTGTTCTGCTACAATTACAGAATAAAATGTAAAAACATTGACAGCTGTTGTTTATTTTACCATAATCACGTTTTTGTGTTTAGTTAATTGACATTAATATTGACACGAGTAGCACATTTAAAAACCCTTCTAACTCTGAGAATTATATGAACAAATATTATTTATTTTGTACATATTTTTTTTACAAATTTCATATAGATAAAATCTGAACATGTTTTTAAAGCTGGCATTTCCTTTGAATATTAGGTTATAACTTATCTATACACAATACTTTGAGTTCGTGCCTGTTGGTATTAATGAAAAAGAAATAAGATTGTCACAGTATAAATAATTGGTTTTTAAATAGTTGTAATTATATACCATTTACATTATTTTAGATTTTTTTTACCGTGTTCACCACGTTTAACCTTTCTACCCCATTTGTCCCGATTATCCATTTTACCCTTTTTGTGCTTTTTATACCTTTTTAACCTTTTCAGAATTTTCACCCTAAATAAATACCCCATTTCCCTTTTTTCCCTATCTAATCTTTTTACCCTATACCCTTTCTACCCTGTTTACTCTTTTGACATTGTTTACCTTTTTACCACTTTTGCTCCTTTTGAGGATGTTTAATTATCTATCTTGTTTATTTACTCTACCCCTTTTAATATTTATTAGCCTTTTTATTTTTTATATAATTTACTTTCTGTCCTTTTTATCACTTTTGCCCAATTGTTTCCTTTTCGGCCGTTTTGACATTTTGATCATTTTTAGAGATTTTTGCAATTTTTGCTCTTTTGGTCTTTGTTTCCTTCGATAGGATGGATTATAAACATGGTAGCGAGAAAATTCTAGCTCGTAACGTTGGCAAGAATATGATCAAAGAGTGAATATATTCCCTAGCCGAGAGAATATAGAAAGATCGAACAAAGTATACAAAGAGCAACAAGCAAAATATGGAGGAGGTACGGAAACTGTATCAAGAGCATGAATATCGGCCCGGTAGAGTGAAAAAACAAAGTTGAATTACAGTCCATCTGCACCCAATTGAACAACCTGAAGACCATAGGCATTATGTTGGTAAAGGAGAGAAAGTAGGGATGGTTTTACGATGCTAAAACTTTAGTCTCGCTAAATGTAAGATTTCCCTCATCACTTTCGGATGAGACACCCAAGGACTACGTAGATTCGATGTCTAGCCGCAGTTTCATATATAGATTATATAGGCCTATATATATTTTCTATTCACACTCTTTCAGATTGGATACGAGATATTTCAAACTGACTTTAACGGGTGAACCCAGATATATATTTAGGAAAATAGGAATGGTTCCCACCATGCGTATGAACTTGAAAAACTTGTCTGTTTATTGAACCAAAGAGTAATAAAAAATTTAGCTTTTGAGGTGGCAGTAAACGATAGCATATATTTCATGTTGGAAGTATTCGCATCAACACCACCAACGCTATATGTAGAGATGGGTTTGACATGTGTCTAGAGATAATACAGGTTTAGTTTATCAGACAGGGCATTCATCATGTCAACAAAGGTTGGTGAGGATAAGTCTACCGTCAAAACGAGTAAGATTACTAAACGAAAGTATAAACAGTTACGTGATGCAAGGCAAGAGTCCGATATCATTGCCAAGGAAACCTTTAAGCATATCACACAGCCTCCAAACGAAATGGTGAAGATGACAAGATCTGAACCAAAGGAGAAAGAAGTCTCACTTGAGATAACGCTTAATAAACGACTATTGGAGTCGTATCCTAATATTCTTCAAGCATATGTCGACAAAACATACGATATTCGTTATGGCGGTGACACACCCTTGCTTGGAGACATACCTATCGTGTTCGATGAAAGAAAGGGAACAGTACTTATCAATAATATCTCTGTGTCATATACCCGAGGACAGATGACAGCGACACGGAGGGCGGGACTGACACGAACACTAGTGCGGTCTCAGAGGGGAGTAAGTAGAGAAAAAAATCTTGCTAAAGGAGGATAAGCTGAAACAATCCTTGCCGGGATAAAAATTAGGTGCTGGGAGGAGCAAGTACGAGCTTTGGGAACTGGTTTCCAGTACGACTGTGTCTGGAGGAACACAGGGGATGCCCTTGTGTTCTTAAGGATAGTTTTCCAGTCATCATCATTATCATTCATTATTAGCACCGCGTCTTACTACCCGTTCGGGTTATACGCACTTACGCTAATGTGTAATGGTAGGGTGATTGTGAGAAATCTGTGCCGGGACCGAGGATTGAACCCCGGACCCTCAGTACAGAAGTCTGACACCTTACCCCTAGACCACCAGGTTACCCTAGTTTTCCAGTCGTATGAACAAGAGTTAGTGGAGTAAATATAAACTCTGAGGAGTTCCCTACACCGTATGACCCACCACCTTGGAAACAAGAGAGGTGGATTGTGGTTGATGGGCCCTCAGAGTCAAGACGGAGAAAGGCGGCTGCCCTGCAGCCCTCTGGTACTATCGGGGTGATGGAGTTCCCCGGCAGGAATGGGAATAAAATAGTTAAGTTAGTTTAGTTTAGCTTAGTTTAGTAGTTAGAATATCTAAATTAGGGAGGAGGGGAACTAGGTAGGGGGAAGATTAGGAAATTCAACTGCCAAGGGTTGGAAGGAAGGGTGAAAACGGAAGTGTGGTGACTAGAGAGTAGGCGGGGCTCCAACTCCGATAGGGCACTTCCCCAGGTGGTGGATATGGGGATGCCCACCTCTGCTGGGTGCTTGGCGGACTTGGGAATGAAATCCCGGGCACTGTGGGTGGCCCAGTGGGGGAGGGTACCGGGGGCGTAATATTCCTGGGGTGGACCAAACTGAACGAGGGGTGGTTGAATTTCAATTAAGCTAAGAGCCAAAATCTGTGTTGTAATGTTAAAAAGGAAATGCATATTATAACTGTAAAAGTAAAGTTAGAGTTATATGGAAAAACGGCCCGGATTTAAAGTTTGTAAGATACCGGGCCTGTAAACACTGAATAAATAAATAAATATAAAAAATACCCAAGGACTCTTAGAATTCTCTTCAGAAAGGTACCATCTAGTTACACCGAAAAGGGTCTGAATCCTAACAAGTCTGTGCTTGAGGAGACGAGCGCACATCGAGCTAAGAACGGTCGTTTCAAGGCACGCACTGGCCCAAAGGATCATTGAACCTATGTTTCATGGTAAGCTCGGGGGAGGTGGATGATACAAGACAGACAGACAGACAGACGAAGAGGAATCAGTCCTACAACTAGCTTCAAAGAATTGAACGAATTTATCAACTTTTATCAAAATATTAATCAGTATTTTTTCTTGTGAAAACATTTAGAACGTCTATGTCAGAATATATCTATCTAGATTTTTGAAGTATTAGTTTGATTGAAGTTGACTTGGAGCTTGGTTAGCAAGCGATGTACAAACAGTGAAACTATGACCTTACATTTATTCGAAGCATTTTTCCCCAATAAGTGTTGTATGTCACAGCATGTTTCTGGGGTTATTTTGCCAAGTAACCGAGCAGTATTTTCACTTTTAAGCCTTTAAAACTTCTACCACTCACCAAAATCTCAGTGTTGCCATTAGACGTTCTTTTGGACGAACTTCATCTCCCATCAAATTGTTATATTTTTAATCAACTTTACCAAATCTTCAAATATACAGATATCATAATCCATTCTAAAGTAATTTACTGAATCAGGAAAATCATATGATTGTAGGGACTGTAATAAACTTAATGAGTGTGATGCTCCCTTTTCCTTGACATTCTTTTGTCCAAACTAGTTTTTTTTTTCAGAGAAGGTAAACATTGCACTTACTATTAGAGCAGTCTTAGCTTTGTTTGATAAAGACGCCTTGGTAGCAGTTGACAAGTATGGTTCACAGCGTAATTGGAAAACGACTGAGGGTTCGGGTAATGTATGGGGAGTATTCTATGGGTCCATTTTCGAGTCTCACTCGCGAGTCAGGTCTGGGTTCGTCTAATGAATCACCCACGGCTACTCTTTATTTACATTGATAAGATATTGAAACGAAAAACGCTAGTATCGTTGTAGAATAGCACGCAGTTCACATATTGTGCAGAAGTTTGAACTACCAAGTTATCATATTAAGGTTTTAGGTAATATTGTGAAAAAATGTAATAGTTAATAGCTTAAAAATTATCTAATTAGCAAAAATAATACCAACCACAGTAAGCCTAATTGTTTGTTCATGATTGTAAATATATTTAAATTTGCTTGGTAATGTTGATTTTATATATAAATATATGATTTTTATCAAAATTATCTCAATACCCTAGTAGGTAACTTTATCCACATTTACTCATATATAAAGTAAAATCTGTAAAACTACTATCATAAATAAAATGTATTAAAGGCTGAGGACATTAAAGCACCGGACAGCCAGCTTACGACATCTGAGGAAACTAGTGTTTGAATCCTGTTTGGTGACATTTTGAATCAATTGTTTGAATATTAAGACTAGTCAAAGATATACATACTTTTAAAATAGAAAATAAATAGCTATTATTTTAATCTAGCGTACAACGGAAAAAAAACACTGCAATATTAGCAGTATTGTAAAAAGTATAAACGATTTGGTAAACTATTAGTAGGCAAAAAGCCCTCTAACCCAAGAAGGCAAAGGAACACTCAATTTAAGCACTATATTATATATATTCTTACAAATTCAGATTTAAATAATTTATAGTATTGATTTATCTAAATGATTCCTCACAGATGGTAGCTAAAGAATATATTATTATTTTAATCTTAATTAGAAAATAATATATTATTTATTTACCAAATTTACACTACAGATTCCTAGTAGTGTTTTTTCAAAACAATTACTAACAGATGTTAATAAGAACGATTTACAGTGATCAGAGCGCAACCACGCAAATAAAATAAAAGCTTCAAAGTGTGATCAATGTTTACATGCCGTGCAAAGAGGCGTGCCATAGAGGTGACTTGGCGGAACTCCGTGGAATCTAAGTGGGACGAGGTAAAACGTAACTAGATTGCAATCTTGTGCTTCTTGCTTGTCTTGATGTCAATGAACACCCACCTTGAACCAAAAAAGGAGTCATTGGTTGGGCAAAAGACGTGATATCGATCAAAGCTGTGAGCTATTGTTTATTATTGTTTGCACGATTAGTTGCAGTGTTGCACAAAATATGTGTTGAAACACTAACAGGAAACAGTCAACACAAACAACATACGAATTTACCAAGACTAGAGGAAGTAGATTAATATAATTAATGTATTATTATTACTATTACTTTCGTAATAAAATTGGTATGGCTGGTATTAGATCTATCGACGGTCTACCCAACAATTATTCTAAGATGATTAAAATGTTACGGCTTAATTTTATTGTATCTCCCGGCACAGATCTATCTGATTGCCAAACCCTTCCTTCACCTCCGACAAGACGTGTATTAATCACAACTTGTGAATGTGAGGAATGCCAGGCCTCTACCGTGGTTCGGATTCCACGTTAAACTGTAGGTCCTCCATTTCATCTCACAATCACCCTACCATTGCNTAATAATAATAATAATAATAATAATAATAATAATAATAATAATAATAATAATAATAATAATAATAATTTATCGTATCCACTCAAAACGGAGGCATTCTCAAACGAACAGAACCAATTAAAATCAACAATTATTCTACCCATTGGAATTAAATCCGTAAATTCCTTAATTGTATCCACTTGGAATGGTCTCCAGTTGTATATTTCTCAAACAAACTATTATAAAATTCATTATTTACATCTAATGGCAAATCTTAGGTATAGAATAAAATTATAAAATTACACAAATGGCAGAATCTTCTTAAGATCATTCAACAGTAAAAATTTTGTTTCACAATTTTAACAAGTGTATAATTAATCTATATATAGTGATTCAAGTATTTCAATTCATTACAGTTCACGATCTGTAAGGGTTAATACTAAGTGCTATTTTATGTTTATTTTGGACCAGTAGTTAATGTGTGGGGCTGAAATTTAGTATAACCAGACATTCATATGAAATGTACACAAATAAATACTAACAATAAACTACCATTATTATATTTTTATTTTTAATATTACTAATGTATATATATTATTATTACTATTATTATTAATATTATTACTAACATTATTAACATTTAATAATAATATAATATTTATATATTTTATTTGCAACATGATTATTATCAAACATATTTAATTATGTACACCTTATATGAATGTCTTTTATATTAAATAAATTATTGCTACTAATAATATTTTAATAATATTAATAACAATATTATAAATATTCGTAGTGTATATTTAATAGGTATGTCGAATTAAACTAGATTTCAGCCATTAATTTACCTTAATAATAGTATGGTACCCAAAAAGCATAAAATATCAAGTTTGACCCCTTATAAGTCATGAACTGTAATGATTTGAAATGATTGAATCACTATTTATAGCGTACAATTATACACTTGTTAAAATTGGAGAGTGTCATTTTGTATTAAATAAAATTTAAAACAGCAAAATTAGTTAACCACAAGATAGAACACTATCTGTATTTATTTATTTTATATTGTGTGTATTAAATAAATAAATGGTACGACACAATAATTATTGTACATGCTTTCTCATATGAAGTATTATAGTTGGTGACAAAATTTTCAAAAATCAACTATCAATAAATTACACAAAGTAAGTTTTCATTATAAAACAAACATTACTTTGATAACCTTATCAACGTGATGATAACTGAAATGTAGTGTTGACTTACAAAATAGCTTGATTTTGGAGCGAGGGGTGGTACGATACTATTGCTATGTTTGGATGGTTTGCAGGCGTGCATTACCATAGGCCTGTCAGACTCCTGATGGTTACATGGTTCGAGATCTGAGTGTTGACAAGAGGTACTACATGCTATGGTGTTACTTCCAACTGTGGCAATGACTTCCTTTGTGGTTAGTTTGCTTTGTTACTGGCTATGCTGCTCACAGATAAGTTTGGAGAACAAATTGAATATCTCATATTTGTTTGGTCCACAAATAACAAACCTTTCCAATTCTTATGAATCAGAGTATCCACAGTTACTCGGCGTCGAATTCCTGTTCCACGAGCAATCCTTGTTTCAGACTTAGGCTATTTTCTCGATATTCCTCGGACACAACGTCAATCCATTGACTGTTTGCCCATTCTCGAAGGCAAACTTCTCACCATAGTCTTGCAAGGTATTAGCTTCTCCAGGATTCACTATGCGGACCATCGCCGGTCCATCATTAATCACAAATGAAGCTTGAGGCTTTTCTTCATCGCTTTGTTCATAAAGTGTATTAAAACACTGAAGGAGGTCTGATTTTGAGGTTTTTCTTAACTTTCCACATTCCGAAAGTGATGGTGGGAAGACCTGATTCTTATGCATAAAGGAGTTCTCCATGTTTGATCCTCTGTACTGACATCAAGTGTTGAGTTTCGAAAAGAGACTTACATCACTTTGTGCCTGGTTCGAAAGCATTTTAGCCTTATTTACATCCTTGTCTAGTGGCTCATGGAACAGAATTAACTTGTTTTTCTTTATTGGTTCCTCAATTGGGACTGATGTCTTTTTCAAAGGCTGGGAAACATATTCTGTAATCGTTGCCTGGCCAGTCTAGGAAAAACTTTCGCTAGAATGAGGGTTCAATTTAAGAGTTTGATTTTATCATCTTTACCCCTTCTGGTCCTGACACCATTCCTCTTTGCAGTGCGTCTTAATTTTGAGTTAGGCCTATTACCCCTCCATCTTCCTTTAGTTTATTTATTCGTGAGCTTGATCAAGGTCATAACCGAGAAAGGCTTTCAATTAAAGTTTTTCCTAAATTTACCATCCATACATTATTTATAGATAGAGATCAGACCTTAGTTTAGGATGGTTATCAAATATGGATACCTTTCTTGTATCGGGGACACAAGACCATCTTTACTTTTTATCTAGTTTTATATCAAAACAATTTAAAAATTATGGTGTTTATGTTGTCATGAAGAAATTTCGTATTTAGTGAAACTATTTAAAAACTTCATAGAAAATAGATA
This sequence comes from Timema bartmani, assembly GCA_902151455.1. Lineage (NCBI taxonomy): Eukaryota > Metazoa > Arthropoda > Insecta > Phasmatodea > Timematidae > Timema > Timema bartmani. Next base: position 56,381 of record CABFWB010004403.1, read on the forward strand.
TTCCTAAGCTCCAACTCGAGTTTCCTACATAAAGAATTCTTAAGGCACCCAATTTTCTAAAAATAATAATTTGTATTATTTTATTATCTCTATTATTATTAAATTAATAGATGAATTGTAAGAGGCCAACAAACAATGCGATCTACAATTTTTAGCTAAAACATCGTTTTCTAAAACGCTTATTTCAAAAGGTTTATGGCTAAAAAACAATTTTTGGCCACCATTTTGAAATAAGATGGTGGCTAGTTGAACCATACTTCAAAAAACGCTCTCTTACACACCAATACCTACGTTCTAAATTTAATGTTTTATCTAGAAATGCACGATTGGAAGAAAATTGATGATCCATCCCCCATCAGCAGCAGACCGTTCTAACACGAGACCATTCTGCCACTGAAGTCAAGGGAAGTGGGTCAATAGTTGAATTAAATAAATATAAGTGAAACTTACAAAACTGATCCTGTGGACAATCATAGCATATAAGTTTGTGATACATATTGATTATAAATATTAATTCTGTAAGTTACAAGTCACCATGGACGGTGGTTATGGAGAGCCCCGAGTGAATTATATTTCAACAGTGACCACAATTACACTCGACACAATAAAAACTAATAGAAGATAATAGACTACTAGATACTCGACGTACCAAGTCTAGGTTGGTATCTATCTCTTACTTGAATGTTTGTTTGACACACCGTAATCATTTCGAGCCATTAGTTATACAACCATGCTATTCAAAGACCCTCTTCATTATCTTTATTTACTATTATTCCGTATAAATAATGTGTTTAAACGGATGTTAATATATCTCTAAGACTATGTGAACGTGTTTATTGTGAATTCAGGGCACCTAAACTCTTCCCCCTGTATGTTTATTACAACATTTAAACTATTAGAAGCCCAAATGTGAATATTTGACCAAAACAGGGCATGAAAAACTATTTGTGTATTCATAAAATTGTGTGCTATTCCTTTTTAAGTTATTATTATGGCTATGACGAGAGACCGTGTAAGACCTAAATGTTAATTGTTGTCTAAAATGCTTCTCTTTTATTTTTTTACTTTTTTCCAATTTGCATAATATAAAAATCAAATCTTTTAAGAGTAATGTAAGCTACTGAGTTTATATTAATTAAAGGCATCTACTATAAAATTAATCAAATTATTCGACTCACCACAATAATAGTCAAGGCCTGTTTGTAACATAAAATAGAAGCAATCTTAGCAGTACGTGATGAGTTAAAATGTCGGCCATTAATGTTTAAGAAATGCTATGTTGTAGAGATTGTTATATACTTCATCTTTACTGCAAGTATCAAAATATACAAATACAAAGTCAAGACCTACTATAATTTCTTGATAGAACTAGACCTTGAAATAGTGCATTGATCTGTCGATAAAACACATAACATCCCGCTATTTCATCAGCGAGCGAAGCTGTGACGAAAAATCTTAATGGTAGTGTGGTTATATTTGCGTTTTAAGCTTGGAACGATAATTAAAATATATTAATTTATATTTATTAAATCTTCTTTGTGCATCTCCTTGATAACGATAAGTTTGGAAATATCAACAAACTAAGAATGTAGATTAATTTATTTCTGCCTTACTTGATCGCCAACTCAACTGCTGTAATCCAATGATTAATTACAGAATATATTTCAATCTTAAATCCAAAGCTAAACTATATTTTGTTTTGGTTGTTTTATAATCACATTAATAGACAAATTGTGATTATTTAATAAATAGAACTTACACACAGGTAACGTTCAACATCTTTATGTGATTTGGTCTGACATTTACATGGATACATAGGTATTTAGACAAATAGATTAGATTATCCCATTAAAGGTAGAAAATATTAATTAAAATGGCACACAACAAGCAACAGCACACGGCCGACTATTTAAATGTTGATAAATAGATTTCAATACATTTATTATAATTGTGTTATTAAGAGATCTTGACGCCTTAAACCAAGGGTCAGCAATAGGTCGATCTCGTAAGAAAACTAAATCTACACGAAAAGGCAAGCTTACCAATGCATTATTCCATTGATGTACAGCCCATAAGATAGGGCCATATGTAATCCGTCAAGGTAAGACTTCTACATCTCAGGATAAACAGGATGTGCTGTAAATGTGATGTATTTTCTATAAAGACATAAGTATTGGAGGAAATATTTAATTTAAGGAATAAATATAAGATGTATTAAAAAAAAGTAGAGTGGATAAAGTAAGGGTGGATGCGGGACCTTTGATAAATGTAAAAGTCAATTGGGGCCCCAAAAAGTTACTGGCCCCTGCCTTAAGCCCTGTGACCTCTGGTGTGTGTAATTCCAAATCCAAGAAAAATTGAGAGGGTGCACTTTTCAAGTCTACATATTGAAACCCCAAGGTTGTGGGTGTATTTAAAAAAAATATATTTCTAGCCCAATGTCTTAGACCACGTGGCTACTGGGAAGTACATCTTTGAACTCAATTAAACAAGCAATTTTAAACTTTAAATATATAATCAGGTAAATCACCTTAGCCTCTCTTTTTTACGTTCACAGTGAGCATGAGACATTAAACAGTGCGACTACTTGTTCTGGTAGATAAAGAACAAAAAATCATAGAAAGCTAAAACTTGTTACTAACCACTTTCTTTGGGAAACCTCAGTTTTTGTTACCACACAAATTGTGAGCCTGAAGTCTTAAACTGCGTGATTGCTAGTGCGGGAGGATGCTAAACAAGTACCATGGAATATAAAATCTTTTATTATTATTATTATTATTATTATTATTATTATTATTATTCAGGGAAACTAGTGTATGTGGATCTCGGCTTATTTTATTTTTACTCTACTAATTTTATAAAAATGAAATGTCTGCCTTTTGTTTGCTTATTTACTTCTCAAACACGCCCAAGCTACGCTATAATTTGAGGAGACATAAAACATTTTTAAAATACCAGGTTCGTAGTGGGATTGCTCCAAATACCAGGTTTGTAGTGGGATTGGTCCAAATACCAGGTTCGTAGTGTGATTGCTCCAAATACCCCAGTAATTCATTGATAAGTGAAATTTCAAAGTGGAGTTTGGTGAAATGGGAGATTTAGAAATTTTCAAATCTTGTGTAAAAAACTACTTTTCACTGAGCCTGCTTTGTTGGCCGCATGGTTTAAGGCGTCACGCTCGCATTAGACTAGACTACCGATGACAGGAGTATCGGGGCTCAAATCTCGGTCAGATGGACTGAGGATGGTTTTTCCTAAATAATTTTCTATACTACCTCCATGCGAATAATATTACACCTTATCTAAATTCAACCTTCCTCATTCATAGCTCGATAGCGTAATTAATACATTACATGCGTACAAACCGAACAGGTATTAAGTTGAGATGATCAAAAAATACTTCTCATTGTTGTAGAAGATTAAAATTTGTCAGGCAGGTATAAGAGCCACCCCAAACACTCTGAAAAAATTACGATTTTAAAATGAATGATCAGCAAACTATAAAAGTGCCCCCGACCCC
>CABFWB010004404.1:0-16593 GCA_902151455.1 Timema bartmani
ACTAGCGACTGTATTTGACCGTAAAGTAGCACACACACCTATGGCGGGTATGGTAACAGACACAGCAACACATGATTGCCCTCCACGCTGCTATTGAAACTGTCCGTACTCTATGACTGTGTGTGATATGCCTTTCACTGTTGCAGACTCATCTTCGGTCGCAGCATCCCAAAGAGAGAGAAGATATCTTAGTCCGAGACCATCTGTATAGAGACGCACCGACGGTGATCATCCACCGTCACCGACGCCCCTTTTTTTTTAAAAAAAAGAACCTCGTCGACAAGGCACCTAAAAAAAAAAAGGATCTTCTGACGCATTTTCATCCGAATCGGAAATTTGGAAAAACCTATTCAAAGTAATCGCAGAGTTCTTTTTTTTCAGTGGCGTCGATGTTTTTATAAATAAGGGGGCTGTAATTCCAGTCTGTGTTTAGAGTGATCAAGTTTGATAATAAGAGTTATTTCTAGAAAGAAAGAAAAAGTGTTGTAATCTTTTGGTAATCGGTTGATCTCATCTGTAGAACTTGTGTTGGAAGATTTAGTGGCGTCGTGTTTGAGACGATATATATATATATATAGCGATAGGGGTGTCCCCTAGAGTTTTTTAACTTCCCGACCGACTCATTCTCCTCGAAAGCAGCCGCCATTTCTCCCCGGAGCGATGTTCGCCATAATGCCCATTGAGACCGACGAACGTCGTGAGTTCCGACGCAAGATGAGGGCCAAGTGTGAGTTCATCTGCAAGTACTGTCAGCGTCGCTTCACCAAACCTTACAACCTCATGATCCACGAGAGGACGCACAAGGATGACGTCACGTTCACGTGCGAGACGTGTGGCAAGACGTTCAAGAGGCAGGACAACCTCAAGCAGCACAGGTAAGAAGGGACGAGCTGTCAGCACACCTGACTCCAACCCCACAATCCCTTTTCTTTCATCCTCCTCCTATCTTTTGGCACACGGGATGTTTGGTTCACCAAAGTGTTTTATTTTTATTTTTCATTACTTTTTTTTTAACTTTAATATTATAATGGTTTTTGGCGTTTTTGTGTCCCCAAATTAAAAAAAAAATATAGGTTATAAAATTTTGTTTTGTAGCCTTTGTCTGTCTGGACCTCGGGTTAGAGTCAAAATGGATTCATCAATTTGGTTCGAACTTGATATTTAGATTTTATCTGGTCATACCTCGAAAAAAAAATAGTTATCTTAATTTCAGACGTAAAATTAAGGGTATTTTACTGATTTTTTTTAAAACTTGAATTTTGCCAATAAATTTTAAGGCAGAGTCTTTTTAAATAGGCCTACGTGTTAAAAATCGTCAGCTACAATTATCACGGGACGACTCGTAGATACTCGCTTCGGTGGCCGCATGGTCTAAGGCAATTCTCTCGCAGTAGACTAGACTGCTGATGATGGGGAGATTGAGGTTCAAATCTCAACTGGGTGCTCTGAGGGTAGTTTTTACAAAATGGTTTTCCACTCTACCTCCACGAAAATTCGGGTACACTTCCTCTAAATATAGCCTTCCTAATCCCTAAAACCATTAGCGTAATCAATAAGCGTATAACCCGAACGGGTAGTAAGACGTGGTGCTAAAAATGTAGTCTTCTGGATAGCACAGTGGTGAGAGTATAGGCATACTAATTCCAAGGTCCCGGGTTCTATTACCGTTTTCAGATGTCATGTTTCAATTTAAAGAATATAACAAGTTTGTTAAGTCTGTATATAATATTGACTATAAAAGTAACAATATTTTATGAAGAAATCTTATTTAATAATAACTTACTGATAACTGATTTTTATTTATTTTTATCATAATTATAATATACTATATAAGACGGTATTTACTATAAATCACCCAGTGGACCCAGTCGGTTATTGAACCTCGGCTTCCTAAATCAGATGATTTTTTTTTTACTATTCACCCCCATCCCTTCCCCATCTTGTTACCTATATTAAGCCTCTAATTCATCTTAAAACATGAACGTCAATTATTTTATTTCAGGATCTTTAACACAATTTTATTACTTACTACCATTGAAAACGTCTTGATCTTAAATAATTCGTTTCATTAGATTTAAAAAAATATCCAGCCGTGATTCAAACCAAAGGACCTTATGTTGAATGATAAGTCAATAAAGGTGACCAGATCTTGACTTTCCTATCAACATACATTTTAGTTTAATCATTATTTTTTGTGGAAACTTAAAGCTTTAAACATCGATAAATTCAGAAAAAAACAAGAGCATATTAGAATAATTTGAGGGACAGCTTTCAATGTCTGGATGAAATGTGGACTAATTTCAAGATGATTTGTGAGATATTTACTGACCACGTTTGAAGAAAATAAAAATGACAGTTCTTAACTGTTTTTTTTCCCTGTTAAAGTTAGCTATAGCCATTTCTGTCAATTTAAATATCACTAAAATCAAATTAGTCTTACACGCACAATGATCTTTGTCAATTGGACGAATGATGCTAATTTACATCTCCTCTCAAAAAGTGACAAAAAAGATGTATACAAATTTAGCACCGCATCTTAGGGGACTACCCGTTTGGGATTATACTAACTACGCTAACAGTTTTAGGGAGGTTATGTTTAGAGGAAGTGTACCAGTATTTACGTGGAGGGAGAATAGATAACTATTCTGGAAAAACCACCCTCATTATACCCGACTTAGATTCGAACCTTGATCTCTACGTTATTGGCAGTCTATTCTACTGCGAGAGTAGTGCCTTAGACCACGCGACCACCGATGTGGGTGTGCAAGGGTTACTTTTCAAATTCGAATTAAAGTTGAAGTAAAGCTTGAAACATACGAAGCAAAGTCGAAGCCAAAATCGAGGATAAGGTTTTTTGGTTTATGCCACATAAAACTACTTTAATTTTTACAATTTAAAATTAATAAAATCAATTGAAATATATGTAAAATAAACAATTGATACTCGTGAACATTACCCATTGAACAATTTAATAATCCTGTATATATTATATAATTTTGTCTATAAAAATATAAAAATAATGTTTAAGCTGCAGTTAAAAAAGCAAATGAATAATAATATTAACATAGAAATATAATTCCATGATACTAAACTATTTAATGAGCTCATATTTCCTCTAATAAATTGAACGAAGGTGGTGGCTAAATGAAAACAATAAAAATCATCATAGAAACCATTCTAAATACAAAATTGCAAATAAGTGCATATTGGTAAATAAAAAATAGATTCCCAATATTATTTTATGCAAACATATATTAATTTATCTATGTTTATGTTATAGAAACTATTCAATCCCTAATCAGTTTTAAAATTATGTTTAATAGCTATTATAAAAATGACTATACTTTCATATGACGTCATATTACTTATTAATGAGATATTTCAAATATGTTAGTAATATATTGAAGTTTTCTTTTTTCTTCGAAATGTTTTAAAGATTATTGTTGGTGTCAAATTCGAAGTTAAGGAGATTGTTACCTTTGACTTGGACATTTCAAAGTTTCGCACACCTCTAAAATTAAATACAATTTTAAAGTGATATTAATAAATAATTTACTTACATTCAATATTATTATTTATTGAATTTAAGTTTTATCTACTATCATTATAGCCTTCCACATTTCTAAGAAAGAAAATATTATTTTAAATGTTTCATTAATAATTTTAAAAACTATTACAGTAACTTTTCTTTCAGTTCATGAATTGGGTAGATTTCTCCTCATTCCATGAACTGAACTCTCATAAACATTTCATAAACTGGGCAAAAAAATAGTCCAGTTCATAAATGGTGCAGCTCCATTCGTTACTCAATTCATGAATTTGACGAAATTTTTGTCCGGTCCGTGAGATGGACAAGTGAAGGACAAGTTTGGTCTGAAAGTTAATTTAATTTTTAATCGTTTTATAGTAGAAGGTTAGGTTATATTAGGTTGGGTTAGTTAAATATAATATCTTAAAATGAATTTCAGATAAGATTATACTAGTGAGTACAATAAGTTACAGTTCACGAAATGGGCAAGAGTTAATGTAATTCTGTTTGCCCAGTTTGTGAAATGGACAATTTCACTATTGGTGTGTTACATAGGAAATGAAATAAAAGGACAGCATTAGATTTATTCCTTGAAGATGATTAAAAAAATTATTTGGCTTTTGTTTTTAAAATATGTTGCATTTTCAAACGGTATGAACAATTCATTAAGTGTATCTGCGTTTTATTTATTTTTATATACGCAGAACTTTAATATTAATCTAGACCAACTTCGGGGGACCCATTGTCTAAAGTACTATTCTCACATTAGATTAGACTGCTGATGACGGGAAGATCAAGGTTCAAATCTCGGTCAGGTGTAATGAGGGAGGTTTTTCCAAAAAAAAATTTCCGCTTCCCTTCCACGCAAATGCAGATATACTTCATATAAATAAAACCCTGCTCATCCTTAAAAATCATTAGAATAACTAGTACATAAGGGTATAACCCAAACGGGTAGTAAGACGTGGTGATAATTTTTTTTATTGATGTTAGCTTGTTGGAACACACCCACTGACGATAAGGCTAGTGTGAATGTCATATGTTTTATATTTGGTTCAATTAAAATAAAAGGCCCTGAGTTCACACCCCTGAAATGACACTTGTCTATTTGTTTGTTTGTCTATTTAGATGTGGGTGGCGGTGAACCGTTCAGCCGAGACACCAACATGCCACACCCTTCTTATCTATGTAAGGGTGACTTCTTCAAACTTTACCATAGCATTAATGATGAGAGAATGTTTGAATAATTTCGCATGCAGATTAGTCTCTTTTGTTTGTTGTTAGTTGTATGTTAATTTTCTTCTTCAGTTACTTATTAATCATAATAATATCCCACTAATCAACAGCGAAACGCATGCTAAAGAAAGGTAAGAAAGGCTTAACAAGGTGGTGATTTCCTCGTAATAACGACAGGTGTACCTATAGGATGTGGCATGTAAGTATTATATTATCATAATATTTCACCCATCCCAATAAATTGTCGTAGATTTATTTTGTTTGAGCGAAGAAAAAAGTACTAATTTACAAAAATAATATCATAAATGTTTCGGAAACATTCCTACACAATTTGAGTGAACATTCATTTAACTTTTTTTTTTTTTTTTGCTCAGTGTATTATGACGTATATCTTACTACCCGTCTTTTATTTCAAGAAAACGTTTGTCAATGTCTATAGTCGTAATTTAAACATTTAAGTAATAATAGTAAACCAGGTTTTTTAAATACCTAGTCACTTTTTATACTTGATATTTGTGACACATTAAATAAAAAGAGACTTCAATCATAAACAAATAAATTAGAATTCATGTTAATAAAATTGTAATACATAACAAAGGCAGTATAGCATTTTAGCACATTTGCTTGAAAAACACTGTTTTAATAAATATTAATTCATATTTATTATTTAGTAATTTCTCAAAAGTAAAAACAACTAACATATTATAATGACCTTGGTGTTTGATTAACTAAAGAAAATCTACTTCTAATTTGAATGAAATTATGTTAGTTTAGAATGGCTAGTTATATGAAACGTAAAAAAGTATCTTCTCAATTTAATATAAATAATTTCTTAACAAGATTACTTACCTTTAAATAAAACGCATGCGATATGGGTGTTAGCAAAAATTTACCTCACCATAGTTTAGGGTAGATCTAAGACTAATGCTAGATTTAATAATTAACGATGTAGTGGAATATTATATTAATTTTTGATTATTTACTTTGATTGATTTTAGCAATTGAATATTTTGTTTTCCCTCCAGGTCCATCCACACGACCCCCTGCAGAGCTGCAAGCTGTTGTTCCTACAGATATTAGAAGAAACACATTTCGGATTCAGTTATGGAACCTCCAATCCAATTCAAGCCGACCCTGAAAATAACCTGGAAATACTTGTGGGTTCAAATTCCAGTCAACCTAATTACAAAAATAACCAAACTACGGCATACACTTCAAATATTCAAAATTTAACGGTGCCACACTGAGATTTTTTTTTAACTCATCAAAACGAAGTTATACCAATATTAAATTAAAAACAATTACAAGTTTCAATTAACCAATGTGTGTTGTAATATTCCTCAATGGACACAAGACATAGGGCATAGCATGAAATAATAAAACAATAACAGGGACTGAAAATAACATTAAAAAAAAACTTTCTGTTCACCCAAGGTTAGATAGTAAATAAACTTTTACCACTCTTAATGTGAACTATAGTAAGCTATCAATATAAAGTTGTAAGCAGTTTTATCAGGCGTATGGACAAAATGAAATAAACCAGTTATTCTTTAATAGTTAAAATAAAAATAAATAAAAATGAAACGCCATACTAAATACAAGAAAATCAGTGACCATCTGAATATAGCAGTGCTAACATTTGCTGATACAGTGCATTTTCAATGAGACAATTTTCACTTAGTAAAACTAGTACGTGTATGGAATTTACCATAATCCTATATTTGAGAAGATTGGAACAGTCTCTTCCTTACATTATAAAACAGGGTACTTAAACAGAAATAATGACATTCTTTTTCTAAAATAGCTTATTAAGGAATTAGGAAATTTCATTTTGGAAGTGAATACAGTATACATTGGCTTCATTTGACACAACAAGTAGATATAACATATTGTCAAATGGATCACCATTGCTTGAACTTTGTTTGCATGAAATAGCATTAATCTGGTGTAGAAAAAGAAAAATATTAGTATGGTTAAGTACATATCTTGTGGCTCATTTATTTTAAAGAGTTATTGCTGTCCTGAATTAAAATAGGGCAGTTAAAGATAAATAAATCTCCTACTCAAGACATTTATTAATACACCGCTAATAATCTATTAAAATATAATAAGCAATACTTGTGACAGCTTCACACTTGAACGGCCAACAAAAAATACAGTTATATCTTATTTAATATTTGAATAACAGATTCTTTAGCAAGTCTAACAATCTTGTAGTATGTAGAACACATTGTGTAGAAATGATTTATTTTATTCAATATTTTTTAACTTGATGGTAGAAGAGTTTAATATATTTGTTTTGTGATTAATGTACTACTGTGAAACATCTGAATGTCTTGCAATCTGTTGTTTTATTGATGTTTTGTGGAGTAGCTTTTATAAAGGACTGTATTGGTTGAAATAAATGTTCAACGTAGATTGATGATAAAATGTTGGGATTGTAAAATAAGATGAAAAACACTAAGCTGGATGTCACACTTAAGGGCGTAGCCCACGAAAAGGGAAATTATCTTCCGCTGTGGTATTTAAAAAAATGGGAATGGCAGTTCTGTGGCTTTAAAACCACTAACACACTCCTTAATCACCTTAACGTTTTCTTTTGTAATCCCGTTTAAAATAGAAATTCATCTGTCCAATTTCAGAATTGTGACATTTGGCGCTGGAACATCGATGAAAATTAGTCCCAAGTTTTCCTTTAATGATTTAAAAACAAACTTAAAACATAATGTTTTTAACCCTAAAGGGGCTAACATTTTATCATGAACCATATTTCAAAATCACAATTCACTTTTTAAATAATGCGTGATTTCTGAACGTCTCAATACGTCTCAGTGCTTCGTTAGTCTCTCCCTTTAACAACATTTACTTTTCATCTTTATATATATTTGTTTTCCCAAACATTAAATATGTGATGAAAATGGTTTTCTTCTAAAAGATATTAAATTTACTTTGAACTGCTTAGTTCTATATAAACAATAAACATATTTGAATGGATTTTTTTTTACAAACCATTTGTGAATCATAAAAATTAGTGTAGTTCATTGATTTCTCCAAGTCTTTTAAGGCATCACCCCCTACCCACTGGTGTCCCCTTGTCTCCTAGCGCCCCCCTAGGTAATCCCAACGCCCCCTCAGGGGGGAGGGCATCTCACTCTGTGAACCACTGCTTTAGACGATCATTACATTTTATATTTAGTACATCATTATTTAATATGCATTTCTAACATATTTTTGAAAAAACATTTGAAATGCTTAGTAAGGAACGTTTAAAAGTATTAAGAAAAATAAAACTCGATTTTAGGTTAATTTAATTTGGACAGGTTGTACTAAATTGACGTGAAAAAACATAAATATGTAATATAAATATAATATATTTGCAAAATATTTAAATTATATATCTGTAAAAGATTTGGTAGTAATAATTACAAGATATGATACATTTTAATTATGAATATGTTGAAATCGTAACAAATATCTAAAAATTAGGTACATTTTGAAATATACATTTGAGTCAATTACACTTAAAACTAAGTTGAAAGAATCAAAGGATGATGTGTCTATGCATATATTGAACATTAATGTGTTACTCTTGAGAAATGACAGAAAAATGATTAAATTTGAAAAGTAAAAATCGAATTTATTTCTTAGCTGTAGTTCCCTGTTCCTTGATTTATGGTTGCAACATATGCACAGTTATTTTCAGTTTTTCCTTTATAACACGACATGGGATACTCAAGCACATGGTTTTAATTTCTGACCTGAGGATTATGCCACTGGTCCATTGAAACATGCCATCAAAGTCAAAATAACTGTGCATCTCTCACAGTCAGAAATCAAGGAACAGGGAACTACATCTAACAAATAAATTCAATTTTTGGTTTTCAAATTTAATCATTTTTCTGTAATTTCTCAAGAGTAATACATTAATATTCAATATATGCATAGACACATCATCCTTTGATTCTTTCAACTTAGTTTTAAGTGTAATTTACTCATATGTATATTTTAAAATGAACCTAATTTTTAAATGTTTGTTACAATTTCAACATATTCATAATTAAAATGTATCATAACTTGTAATTATTACTACCAAATCTTTTACAAGTATTATTTAAAAATATTGTGCATATATATTATATTTATATTACATATTTATGTTTTTTCACGTCAATCTAGTACAACCTGTCCAATTTAAATTAACCTAAAATTGATTTTTATTTTTCTTAATATTATTAAATTTTTGTTTCCAAGGAAAAAATCTATTTAAAAAAAGAACTAAACAATCTAGCCAATCTATGTTGATCAATAATTGACCATTGATGGGCCTTTAATTTGGTATACATGTGAAGTCTTTTTTTAGCTTTGATAAGTAAGTGTGATTTTGTACTATAATTTATCGTACCACTATTATAAACCAGTGATTAGCTGTTTATTATAAAGTATTGTAGTGATATTTTAAATACATATAAGTAGACAAATATATTATATTACCTGAATAGTAGTATCGTATACGAGAACATGTATTTTAATAGTAATAATAATACAATTTTATATTAAACCTGAAATTTATTATGTTTTGAAGTTGAAATATAGATTATTTTTAAATCAACACTTAAAGAACATATAATGTAACTAATATATAAATTATTATTATAATACAGTTTGTAAGCTAGGATTTACTCAAATCTTTTCTGAAATTGGCTTTTTAGTAAACATTTTTTATTGCTTTTAAAAGTATAACACTTAAGTGAAAATTCATAGTAAAAACACTTTATGCTTCTAAATTAAAGTATTTTTCAATATTTTAGCCTACTTTAGAAAATAAATATTAAATTTGCTAAGTTTCTGTTCTATTTAACAAAAGGCATGCTTTGTTTTGCCAAATGGTTATGTATGAAATTTAATATTTTATTAACTTAGAACTAAAATGTTGTTCTAACTCAGAGAATAGTTTGTTGAAAGAAATATATTTATTTTCTTCAGAGTTAAAGTGAGAGCTAAATTTTGCTGTCAAAAATTGGAGTATTAATTAGATTCATGTAGCTTTAATTAATTTTCTGGCTTGCAATACTTATTTTTGGTGAAACAAAAATGTAATACGTGTATATAAAAATCACGCATGTATGAATATAGCTTGTTTGTAATAATAGTACTTGTCCGATCTTAAAAAAATAAACTTATTAAAATGAAAATTAATCTCAACATTCCATTTACCATAATGGAGTGATTGTATTTGTAGATATATTTTTAGTTGATTATTTTCTTATGTTACGTTGAATTCACGAACATAAAGAATATATATGATAAATTTAGTCTGACATTTTGTTTTTATAACTTATATTAGTGTGAATTTCGGTCAGTTGATTCCTAAATCAAGCTTCATTGACCAAAATATGTTTGAAAAATGTGAGAACTATTTTTTGTAACTTTGTGAAGAATATTTTTTTATATAAACTTTTCAGTATTATATCAAACTAGTATTGGTGGTAAATCATTCATTTTTGTTTTTCTAATTTGATTATTAGTTATTTGTTTTTGATTTCAGATATTAACTTTTCTGCGCCCAGTATGGGGATATTTATCACATGAAAGTTGTGTGTATTGAATATTTAAAAAATAAATGGGGTTTTTATTTCCACAGACGGAAATCCAAAACAAATGTTTATCTAGTCTAAGAGAAGAGCTAAAACATTTTCCAAATTTTTTTTTTAAATATTCTTCTTCTTTAAGCAATATATATATATAATATATCAACTAAATTTAATATTCATTTATGACTTTGTTAAACTATGTATATATATAATTATTAAGAAGATTTTGTGAAAATGTGTTTAGTGTAAATATAAATATTTGTATTAGAAAGAATATCCAACAAAAGTGTTGCGATCTTGCAGAACTAAACATTTAATATTCTTATAAAAAAAAAGTCGAAGATATTATATCATTTACTAAATTATAGTTATATACATATATAACTTATAAGATAATTCTTTTGTATTAAAATTGTGTTAAAACGTTGGCTCTGTAAGGTTGTCACTTTTGGGATTAATATTTTTATGTTTGTCACCGTGCATTCCATTAGAGTTGTTTTTTAATGTCTTACCAAGTCTTAGTTCTTAGATATAAAATATAATTCATTACTTATTTCTGTCTGAAACTAACAAACATATTCTTTTACTTTTCAGTTTCTCTCTAATAAAGAAAAGCTATAAAACTATTTCCTTAAGTATATTATATTACCATCCACCGCCTTTTTAACCTAAAACTTAAAACCATTAAGTATTTTTTTTTACGACTCCTTATCCGTTTGGGCTATACGTGTATATATACACGCGTGTTTGAAAGAAATAAAACCTCACTAACGTGGAGAGAGGAGGGTAAAATCCATGCAACCATCTTGTATTTTAGGATTTAATCACCCAGATGTGCAAACCGGACCCGGTACTAGGGGCAAAGGCCAGGGCAGATTTTTTATTTTATTTTTTTCAAATTTGAACCGTGTTCACTATATATTTCTTATCTTGTCAATTACGGTTATAACCACATCTAAATATAATATTATTTACATTGAAAAGTGACACCTAAACACGTGAATCGAACCCGGGACCTTTGGCTTAGTGCACCATATCGTGTCCAGGGTCATTCTCCACTCATATTTTAGGGCAGATTCTGTGACGGACGTGTGTATATCGTCAGTATAAAGCCCTATCGAAACAATATATATAATCTATTAACTATTATGTAATGTGTATAAAACTGACACTGATGGAGTAGTGATGATGAAGTTATAATTTATAAAAAATGCTACCCGCATTTGCGTGGATCAATGAGGGGGAATGCATTATAGGGAAAAACACTCTCAGTAGACCCGAACAGGATTCAAACCCGGTTTTCCCCGTCATTGGCAGTCCAGTCTGTTGTGAAAGGGACGCCTTAGACCATTCAACCATAGCAATTGATAATTAAGTATTGAAACTACGTTTTGTATAGCGGATACTTAAATATAATATTTATAAATAAGAAAATTTTACCTACTTCAGTGGTCATGTAGTCTAAACCTGAAGGCGTCATTTTTGCAATAGACAAGACTTTTGATGATGGGGAGTATGGGTTTCGTATCCCGGTCAGGTGTTTTGAGGATGATTTTACCTAAATGGTTTTTCACTCTCCCATCACGCAAATGTAGGTACACTTGCTCATCCAGAAAACATTAGTGTTATTATCCTACATTATATTCGTGTAACCCAAATGGGTAGTGAGATGAGGGGCCTTTTTTTTTTCTGAAATAAACATTTTCGACATGAAATTACAAAAAAAATGTAAAAATCATTTAACTTGATCTGGTTGTTAGATTGTAAGTTAATATTTTGTTGATGTTATTGATAATACCTCAAGTGTCAGTTGCAAATAATATTATTTGACGTATGAATATACGTAAAAGCATATATAATTGAGACTTGAGAAAGATCAGGTGGTCAGACAGGCTGATAAGTGAAGAAGTCCTAAGAATAGTGGGTGAGAAGAGATCAATTTTGGATGTGATTCATCGGACACAACCTCAGGAGGAACTGTCTTCTGTACAACGTCATAGAAGGAAAGGTTGAGGGAAAGAGGAGCTTAGGAAGGAGGAGGAGGATTCAAATATTGGATGACTTGAAGGAAAGAAGAAAATTCTGGGACCTTAGGAAGGAGGCAAAGGACAGGGTGCATTGGCGGTCTAAGTTCACTAAAAAAAGGAATGGACCTGTCGTAAGACAGAACACATAATAATAATAATATATTATAACTTTTCTATTTACCAGATAAGACAGTTCTTATTAAAATTGGACTGTAATTTAAAGAAAATGCACCCACATTAGCATGGGAAGAATATATGAAAACCACAGTGATAGATAACAATTTGGGATGGAAAAAAAATATTCTCGATGCATCCTCGCCTATTTTCGAGCCTCAACCTTTCTGTCAAAGATAGTCGAGTCGAGTGCGAGCCCAACGCCTTGGGCCGCACGACCCCCATAGTGGGGGGGGGGAGGGGAAAAAGGTTGAGGGTCTCTCTCTAATCGTGTTGCACCTTACACACCTTCACAATGACTAATGGATCTTTATAAATAAAAACCAAACGTGGTGACTTTGGATAAAGAATAGAAAGAGAGAGAGAGTAAAAAAAAGAAGGTTTAGAATAGAAAAGATGAAATTCTTCTTCGTTCTTTATTAAAAAGGGGAGCTTTCATCATTTTTGTGTCCCCTCCTCCCCCTGTGAATATTTGACCCCGGACGACCGTAGTCGGTGTTGGTTTCGTAATGGGGTGGGGGATTTGACCCCCTGTTGGGGCATATCACCCCTTCCTCCCCCGTATTTTATCTGTCTATGGAATCAAATTCTTCGCGTTGCATTTTGCTGTGAATGTCCTGGTACCTTGTCCTCGTGCCTCCGACAATGCTTTGGATTCGTCTCGCCTTTCCGCTCTCGACCCTCCATGGAGGAGGGAGGGAAATAAAAGGAATATTTCCACAAGAGTTTATTATATATCATCCTCTATGTCCTGGGACAATGAGTGCGCGCGCAGCCTCTTATAAGTTCTATCAGACCGTGTTAACTTTGACAATGCGATATACCTTTTTATTCTTAACTAGTGATGGGGGCAGGTGAGGGTGGTGAGTGGTAGAATGATGAGGAGGGGGAGGGGGTGGGGTTGTAATCCTTTTGACTGCTGACGCACGGCTGACGATAAGTCATTTATTTTATTATTTTATCACCGCGTCTTACTACCCGTCTGAGTTATACGCATATGTTACTAATAATCACGTTAATGTGGACAGTGATGAGTAAAATTAATTTTAAAAAAAAACACCCTCAGTACACCCATCCCGAGATTTGAATCCCAATCTCCCCGTCCCAATCCCAATCTCCCCGTCACTGCAGGGCACGTCTATTGTGAAAGCGACACCTTCAGACCATTCGACCACCTTAGATGGTGATATTAATTTATTCGACGCATTCAACGTGTACTTTCTAAAATACAAAAGCTTTATTGGTTGTTGACCATCTGCTGAAGAAGCTTTGTTAAAGATGGATACCGTTAAGACCTGGTAGTAATCGCGTGAAGTCCAAGGTGCAGTTAACCACGTTTACGTTTTTAAAATAATTGTAATAGTAATTAAGACAGTGGTATTTTCACACTGGGATAGAACCATAGCACAGTCCTTTCGAAACGGTTTCTCAAAACATTTAAGGTGGGTTGGAAGGGAGCGTGAGAAAAGGCAAAGCTCAAATCAAACTATTTTTTTTTTTTTCAAATCTGAAAAGTGTTCACTATACGTTTATAATCTTAGATTTACTTTTTTATACCCAATCTATTATATTCGTTTGTTACGGCTATAACCGCATTTAAGTATATTCTCTGAATTTAAAAATGACATCTTAACACGGGAATCGAACCCAGTACCTTTCGCTTAATACCCCGATTCTCTAACCACTGATACATCCAGAAATCGTCCCATGTCCAGGGTCATTATTCACTCGTATTTTAAGGCAAAGTCTGTGATAGACGTGCGGATATCGTCAGCATAAAGACCTCCCGAGTCGAAGGTGGCTGCGTTATCTGATAGCTCGTGATCTTAATCGATTACTAATATTATTTACACACGTCCATCACAGACTCTGCCTTGAAATATGAGAGAAGAATGACCCTAGGCACGGGATGATTCCTGGATAGCTCAGTGGCCAGAGCATTGGCGTACTGATCAAAATGTACTGGGTTCGATTCCCGTGTCCTGGTGTCATTTTTCAATCTATAGAATATTAAAAAAATAAATTATCCTATCTATGGCGATAGCCTCTTTCGTGAGACTTGAGCAACCCTCCCTTCCCCCTTAGCCCCCCTCCCCTTCTTCACCCAATCCTTCACCCTGTGGGTTCGGTCCAGTGTTCTTGTTCCCAGCCTCCCGACTAGGAGGGCAGCGATGGTCAATAAAGTACCAAAAACCCCTCGCTGCTGTATGTGGGTCAACTACGTCACGAGTCACTCTTTCATTGACCTCTGCCCTCCCTCTTCTTTCAACCAGTCCCCCTCCCCTGGCTGCCTGGCTTGACTGTCTGGACCGTGTGAGTATGCCATTTATACCACCTTCCACCCACGTTGGGAATATAAAGTACACTAGGCCTACTGTACAACCTTCCTCAGGTACACTCAAACAAAGTTACAACTTCCTTCGGATACATTGACCAAATATTATATCAATACTAAGCTGACATTTGTACACTTTACATCCTACTTTAGGAGCCTGAGCATATACTATATTATAATTCAAGCTGTACTGGTCCTAAATTACAAACTCATTTATATGCACTGAGAAAATACTATAGCATAACTTTTGTTATACTGATCCAAAATTATAGCATTCTTTAAACACACCTAGAAAAATACTATAGCTTAAACTATACTGATTCAAAGTTATAACATACTTAAGACAACTACGAACCAATTTAGCAGAGAAGAGTACCTCAAGTACTACAAAATCAGCCTTTGCGTTGGACTGATAGTAATTGGATGCGGTGGCCGCATGGTCTAATACATCACTCTCACAGTAGACTAGACTGCCGATGACGGGGAGATCGAGGTTTGAATCTAGTCTGTGTGTAAATTAATTTGTTTCATAATGGTTTTCCACTATACCTCCACACAAATGCGAGTGCATTTCCTCTAAATATAATCTTTATAGTACCTAAAACCACTAGCGTAATTAGTACATAGGTATATAACCCAAACGGGTAGTAAGACATGGTGATAAATATTATATTTAGTTATCTAATTCATTTAAATATATTTCCTACCAAAAACGAATATTGAACTGTATTTATTTAGTAATGTATTAGGTAATGAACATGTGTATCTTATTCTGTGATAGTTGTAAGAGTGTTTAGATTTAGGGTCCACTGAGATGCAGCCTGTCACTTTGTTAGTTTCTTCCCACGGCCTACTTCTCATGTCTGCCCTCCCACACACTAATACAGTGCGAGCATAATAGCTTGACCCACACCTTATAAATAACACTCATGCCATGATAGTTAGTTGTGGTCATTGCACCTAGCTAAGAGGTTCCAGGTTCGATTCCCGGCTGGTACCTTGAGTATTTTTTTCCCCCGAAAGTTGAATCACCCCAACAATCATCAGGGATTTATTAGTTAGGCTTAAGTTAGATTTAAAGACTTTGCCTACTTAAAGATTTCGAAGCTATTTTGCGAAGCGGGTTGCATCTTAACTTGGCGCACCTAAGAAATCTATGCACTAGCACACTTAAGGCGCCAGCGTAAGAAATAGAAAGAGAGGGAAGAAAATGATAAGTTCACCCTGAGAGGGCACTTATCGATGTGCTGATAGACCTTTCCCTCTTCCTCTGACGAGTTTACACACTCAACTTAAATAATTTGCGCCTTGAATAAATTGAATTGCTTTTTAATTTTATCTTTTACATGTGTCCTAATCTAGATAGACAAATGCTACCAGGGACTTTTTTTTTTAATCTAAGTCCTGTCAGGGAAATCCCTACAGACCATTTTTGTGGTCAAGCCAAATAGCCTAATATGTAGAGGATTTATAAAAAAGAATACATTTACAAAAAAAAAAACACTTGAATACAAACATAATAATTTTGTGACACTGTAGGACTATTTTTAGAATTATTTAAGAATTTTTTGTTTTGGTTTCAAATTAATATCTTTAAGACTCACTGAGTGAAACTTAAACTCATTAACATGGGAGTTCCTATCTTGAACCAGCCGTGACGTAACATGTGTCTCCACTGGTTCCGCACCCTCATACTCACTA
>CABFWB010004404.1:16958-31762 GCA_902151455.1 Timema bartmani
CCCCCCCCCCTCACACACACTAATATAGAAAAACTGAGAGGTGAATCACATGTAAAAAATAATCATCCTAGGCGTCCAACCAAGATTCGAACAATGACCTCACCTCGCCAGGGCAAGCTAGTCTATTTAAAGCCTGACGCCTAAATACCACGTGGCCACCTATGCAGAAAAAAGAAAGCGTAAAGTACACTAAAAGTTGGTTAAATATTAATATAGTTTATTGTATTCGAATTTACCAAGTATCCGTATCTGTGGTGGAAATGTGGATACAAATCTTTAAGATCTACTTTAATCATCATTTTCTCATTAATGTAAACACATGTAAAGCCCAGGTGGGTAGTAAGATGCAGTGAACGTATTATCGGAGCTTACAACGTGCACTTTCTAAACAAAGATATACATAATCTCATTGTTTTGGAAAAAAAAGCAACCCGGTGGTGGGCTATTTTCATCCTGGAGCTCCTAACACAATCTGTAATGGGGTCATCGTGGAATCCGATTATGAACTTTTCCGTCTTTTCATTAACATAATTCACCCGCTTCAGTGTTAGAATGGTCTAAAGGCGTCAGTCTCACAGTAGACTAGAATGCCGATGACCGGGAGATCGAGGTTCGAATCTCTGTCGGGTGTACTGAGGGTGGTTTACCCAAAACCGTATTCTTCTCTCACTTGACGCAAATACTGGTACAGTTAATATAAAAAATAACCTTCTTAATCCTTAAAAACCATTAGCCTAATTAATACATCGGCATTTAGCCCGAATGGGTAGTAAGACACGGTGTTATATAAAAAAAGGAACCTTTCAAGGTAAACGGAGTGTACAATAATGTGGTTCTGTCATGTTGGTATCGCCAGTGTACAAACATTTGTCTATGTAAAGTTGGTGGTTGCTGCCGTATAATATATCGGTGGTACGCGTGATGGCCCTAAGAGATCTGAACCATCACGAGTGGTAAGTAACCGAACTGACACGAGGTCACTAACATTTCAACCAATCCAAACAAACAAACAACTCTGAAGTTTCTGTGATTGTAATAGGATCGAGTTGGGGTCTCCAAAATATCGTGTGTTGTTGTTGTTGTTGTTATTGTTGTTGTTGCTTACACTACCTGTCCCGTTAACACCGACCAGAAAGCTTGTTTATATCGCCTGGAACCTTTTGTCAGGGGTGTCCATAACTCACACTTGTTGAGCTCTCAGATGTTAAGCTTACCTCACAGTGACGTCATAGAAGCTGTGGCGTCTCCCAAGTGACTGCTTTTTTAAAGCCCCGCGTCATACTACCCGTTCAGTTTATGTATAAATTACGATAATGGTTTCAGGGATTAGGGAGGTTATATTTAGATGAAGTGTACCCGTATTTGAGTGGAAAACCATTTAGGGAAAAAAACCACCCTCTATGCACACGACCAAGATTCGAACCTCGTTCTCCCTATCAACGGCAGTCTAGTCCACTACGAGAGTAGCGCGTTAGACCACCACGCAGCCACCGAAGCGGGTTGACGGGTTTTTTTTATTGGTTATTTTAAAGGTGGAGATGTAGGAGATGCGATGTTTTTTTGGACAGTTTTGTGGCAAAAATTTAAAAAAATAAAAATACATAAAACATTAGAAACATCTAATTTAATTTTCTTCAAATTGTGATATCAACAGTTGTTGAATATCTGTTAAGAGGTTTCCTTGAATTTAATTACAGATATTCAACAACTGTTGATTCCACCATGTGAAGAAAATTTAACTTTATGTTTCTACTGAAGATATATTTGATTTCTTTTGGCCAAACGAGTGTTTTGTTTTAAAAACAGCAACAAACACTTCCCTTAACTCGATATCCCTACATCCTCACTGGACAGCCTATAATGTTTGTGTTACTTATTGGACAGCCTATAATGTTTGTGTTACCTATTGGACAGTGGTAAACAATTAGGTCTATGAAATGTAGGAACATACCCTTCGTTCTACCATTAAAGGTAAGCAATCTTACCTTGACGGACTACACTATGGCCCTATCATATAAGCTGCGCCATAGTGGAAACTTTTAAGGTAAGCTTACTATAACACTGATGGTAGGAGGCCCGTTCTGGAAGGCCTTTTTTCGTACCAGAGTACTATTGTATAGGAGTATTTTAGTAGTATAAAAGACCTTCTAAATTGGACTAGTTACAAACATCCTCCTCCCATCCACCCTAAGGAAAATTAGCTTTTTATGACATTATATGAAAAAGGTGTTGGGGGCTCGGTGTAGCATGTTGGTCCATTTTGATGAATGGCCTTGGGAGGAGTATTTTTAGGGCATTACACGTGTTTACATTAAATTATCCCTAACTAAACACAATCGAAATAAATCAAGGCGTACAGAGCACTCTCTTGGATATCCCTAGAACTATTAGTAGCCAGCTACTTTCTACAATGAATTATAACATTAATGGTGAGAAATAAATAAATATAATTATTTTTCAAAAATATATATATATATATTTGTGTTATGGACTCTAAACAAAGTGAGTCGTTAACAGTCTGTGCCTAATTTACAGAAAACTCTGGTTTAAGCTAAGATTTTTTTTTTCTTCATAAAGGGTTGCACAGAATTAATAAGTGTGCCTACATGTGGCCTCTGAGCTGCACCTTTACATCCCTGAGCCGTGTCGTCACAAATATCAAGGATGAAATTAGTGATACATACACAAATCAAGTGAGAGTGGAAATAAAATATAGCCACCTTTATTCAATATTTTTACTTATTTGGGATCCTTTCATCTATAAAATTATTTTACTCTGGCCATTAGTAATTTATGGTTGTATACTGATTGGGAGAACCATTTAGAAAATATCAACAGTCCATCCAGCGAAGGATTAGTATTAACTGTCAGCTAGTAGAAGATTTTTTATCACAAATATTAGATTATTATTATTATTATTAGCACCGCGTCTTACTACCCGTTCGGGTTATACGCACTTACGCTAATGTGTAATGGTAGGGTGATTGTGAGATGAAATGGAGGACCTACAGTTTAACGTGGGATCCGAACCACGGTGGAGGTCTGGCACTCCACACATTCACAAGTTGTGATTAATACACGTCTTGTCAGAGGTTGAAGGAAGGGTTCGGGCAGTCTGATAAATCTGTGCCGGGACCGAGGATTGAACCCCGGATCCTCAACACAGAAGTCTGACACCTTACCCCTAGACCACCAGGTCACCTGCAAATATTAGTTGAAGGTAACTAATGTGACCTATGTGAAAATAATAATTATTTTATTAGTAATACTACACAATCAATCAAAACTCAAAAGTGTTAATAAACGCTTCTAATAAAATCTCCCTAAAGTTTACTTTATAGTCATTGACTTTATAGTAACTAATTGAAAGAACATACAAAAAACTATTGTGTTTTTTGTTTCGTGATTGTGGCAACAAGAGATTATAGTGCATGAAATAATTAATTAAAATTTATATAATCACACATGTATCTTCTTAAAACTGGCCACCAAAATAAATAAATGTTTTCTTATAGCTTAGAGAAAATATTAGTTTCAAAACAAAAGTTTTTTTCTTGTAAACAGATTTACTTCCCCTCCAAAGGAAGTTGTGCTACGGGTTTTTATCCCTCAAGAAAAATCCGTCGACCCCGGCTGGTTTTGAACTCAAGAACATAAGATCCTGAAGTGTGCACTTTACCCCAAGATCCCCCGAGGTCAAACTCTAAGCTCTAAAAATTTAAAAAAATATATTATCTTGTAAAATATTCCATCTCTTTATCAACTCTTGTAACTAATTTGTTGATCTGATGTTGAGTGCCTATATTAATCAACGACACCTTTATACCCACCTTATATTCTTTCTTATCTCATTAATTTTCTTCCCACTCCCATCCTTGGACAATATAGATCAAAAATGACAGATGCAGATCATATGACTTGACGTATGAATAAGTGAAAGTTGATCTAATAAGTTTTGTATCAGAAAAGATTATTTCTATGAAATTCGACTGTACATTAACCAGTGTTTCCAAAGAGGATATGTGATTCAACTACCTTCCTCCTAGTGGTTTGTGGTGAATTACTTGGATACCTCTATCTTGTCCAGTTTTAATGTGTTTTTTTATGTGTACCCCCGTTCTCTCCCGCCCTTCGCCTCGTCTATCGAGTCCAGGAATTCCATTCATTGTTCTGCTCCTAGAAGTCGGATGAGTTGGAATCTTCAGTCTGCAGTCTTCATTCCTGTAGTATTCAAAGAGAGGATCTCTGGGGGCAGCATAGATAGAATATACTGTGAGAATCATGTGTGGGCTTCTCTTACACTGTGTAGGGCCAATGGTGGAACTGGGAGCCAGTCTTACACGATATTGGGGCAGCATAGATAGAATATACTGTGAGAATCATGTGTGGGCTTCTCTTACACTGTGTAGGGCCAATGGTGGAACTGGGAGCCAGTCTTACACGATATTGGGGCAGCATAGATAGAATATACTGTGAGAATCATGTGTGGGCTTCTCTTACACTGTGTAGGGCCAATGGTGGAACTGGGAGCCAGTCTTACACGATATTGGGGCAGCATAGATAGAATATACTGTGAGAATCATGTGTNAGCATAGATAGAATATGCTGTGAGAATCATGTGTGGGCTTCTCTTACACTGTGTAGGGCCAATGGTGGAACTGGGAGCCAATCTTACATAATATTGGGGCAGCATAGATAGAATATGCTGTGAGATTATTATGTGTGGGCTTCTCTTAAACTGTATAGGGCCAGGATTGAAACTGGGAGTCAATCTTACTCGAAATATTATAAGTTGGTCGAAAATTATAAAGAATGGTTTTAGTGTGTGGTTTTTAAGGGATTTAGATCCACAAATACTGCTCGTGGGCTTCTACCAAAGATAACAAGGCTTTACATGGCTGTATAAATAAACTGCTTCCTTCTCTTCACTATACAGTTGAACAACCACCCACACAGTAGCCTACTATGACCTAATGGAGATACGTCCATTAGCTTTGGCGAACATATGGAAAACAGGGGGATAAAATTAAGTCAAATGAAATATATTTAATTGGTTAGCAAGCTCAAAGTTAAAAGAGAATTGTAAAAAAAAGTGATATTTGATAATAAAGGCCTAATATCCACATGTTGTACTCAACACAATATGTTTCCTTGTAACTTAAAACAATACAGTGCATATTACGTACTATACATTAGTTAAATAAATTAAAATTTGATTAAACTCATTTGAAAGTAATTTAAAATTCGTGAAGATACTGTATCCTTGTATTCTCCCGCTTAATCTGAACAAGACTTGGTCCCAATTAATATATATATATAAGCGGGGGACATAATAAGTTGTGAAAATATTGAATTTTAGGAATAAATATAAGAAGTTTGGACAAAAAAAATAAAATAAATCGAAAGTAGAGTGTAGAAACAATGGCTGTTATCGGCACCTTTAGTGAGTTTATAAATAGATCTGGGCCACAGACAAGGATACAACAGATCCTCAGCTTTACAGAAGTTTTTCTGCACTCCTTGAGCCAGGTTAAGTCCTTGAACACTGGAATTCGCTAGTGTCAATGCTCAGCGATAAAAACACTTCCTTTTATGTGCAGTTGTTGAACGACTCACTTTTAAAGGGGCCCATATGCTATCAGTAGAGCCCCGTAAACATAGTTTTATTTTTAGTTAAATTTCGTTTTTAAATCTCACTTTTTTGTGTTATTTCGTGTTTTTTCGAAATTACATGTTATCTGAGGTGTTTAAGTATTATTTAAATGTCAAGAAAATGTATAAAAAATTAAAATGTATTATTGAAACCTTATATATTTGCTTTAAAATTCTTTGTCAAGTTTGTTTGCATATTTCACAATTTTGTAACGTAAAGTTAGATCACACTACAACAAAATATAAATCAAATTACAGCATTGTAAAAATTTCTGCTTAATTTCTTCTTAATTTCGTGTTGGTTTAAGGATTTTTTTGTGGTAAAAGTGGTGTTATTTCGTTTTATAGGAGAATTTCGTGTAAAAAGACGATTTCGTTTTATTTTGGTTTTCAAAAACATTGTAAATCATATCCAAAAACTATCAAAGGAAAAAGTACTTGATTCCATCTTTGTATGGCACTTTTCGCTTTAATCGCGTCTCACTATTTTTACGGGACTCTAACTATCAGTTAAACTGACCAATTTTACAGAGTGACGTCATACCTGAAGGAGAAACTGTGTGAACTGTGCAGTTTGTGCATACAATAACGCAGACCTTAGAACTGAGCAAATTGATGCTTTTTTTTTCCACAGAGAAAAATTCGCAGTTAACTCTGGGAATCACACAATTCTCTCAGTTACCTGCCAACACCACGATGGCAACATCTCAAGTGAACCAGCCTTCCAAAAGATAGGCAGCCCTAGCTTTTATTGAAGCCTACCGATCTTTGCCTGAACTTTGGGACGTTGAAACTCAGCATTACAGCGAGAGAGTTAGAAAGACAGCGGCTTATGACAACTTTGTTGAGAAGCTGAAAGTTTAAGAGTCAGATGCTTTTCGAGAAAGAGTTGCCACTTGGTACGGTGAGTATTCAGAGTCTTAAAGCGGTAGTGGACAAAGCTACTCGCAAAACACAACACAAAACCCAACTACAGGTAATGCTTGGAAAAAATTTGGGAAACCTTTTTACAGAGAACCTTCAGTTCAGTTTTCCGTTCAGTTATTTTACAACGTTAAACTTCAGAGTTTAACTGATAGTGGGGTGACCTATCGGTCTAAGGGTAACGTGTCGGACTTCTGTGCTGGGGTCCGGGGTTCAATCCTCGGTCCCGGCACAGATTTATCTGATTGCTAAACCCTTCCTTGACCTCTGACAAGACGTGCATTAATCACAACTTGTGAATGTGTTGAATGCCAGGCCTCCACCGTGGTTCGGATTCCACGTTAAACTGTAGGTCCTCCATATTCATCTCACAATCAGCCCACCACTACACATTAGTGCAAGTGCGTATAAACCGAACGGGTAGTAATACGCGGTGCTAATAATTATAATAGTAATAATAATAACTGATAGTGTATGGATACCTTAAAACACGTTCCTCATAAAGGGACCATTGTAATCGTAATGGGTAGTCTTCGTAAGCTCTTTGTGAGGTAGGATTATGTGAAGAGGGCGTTGGGTCACTACCTGAACCTAGCCTTGTGGATGTCAGCAGATTTACTCGAGAATGATATTTGTATATCCCTCCCTAGTGAAACGATGTTTAAAACTCCCCGTTGGTGGCACCAAGCTCTCCCACGGAGTGCAGGGAGTAGTAGCCTTGATTCCCCGTTGGTGGACCTAGCTCTCTCCCACGGAGTGCAGGGAGTAGTAGCCTTGATTCCCCGTTGGTGGCACCAAGCTCTCCCACGGAGTGCAGGGAGTAGTAGCCTTGATTCCCCGTTGGTGGAACTAGCTCTCTCCCACGGAGTGCAGGGTGTAGTAGCCTTGTCTGTGATCCGGGACCAAAAAGTTTGCTGACCTCTGCATTAAACCATCCAACGAGGGAAAGTTCACTAAAACCCACCCTAGCACCGATATTATATCACTCATTAGCATATTTATCAGTTAGAATATAAATAAGTGTAAATTTATCGGGAACAAACGCAGATTAGAAAGTTACCCATAATACACTGTTTCACAATAATAATAAAAAAATTATTACATCGTTTTACTGTCGGTGGT
Organism: Timema bartmani; assembly: GCA_902151455.1. Classification (NCBI taxonomy): domain Eukaryota; kingdom Metazoa; phylum Arthropoda; class Insecta; order Phasmatodea; family Timematidae; genus Timema; species Timema bartmani. Next base: position 24,657 of record CABFWB010004404.1, read on the forward strand.
GTCTTAACAAGAACAGTGACCTTGAAAACATTTCTTAAGAGCTACCGCAAAGCTTGATGAAGTCAACACAAGGCCGAGGCTAGTTTTTGTCCGTCTGTCTGTCGCTGACCAAAGTAACCTTAATGTCCTCTTGAGAATCTGTCATCTGCAGTAGTCGCAACTCATTACCGCCATTTACGAAGGAGGGATCATGGGTCACGCACGCTATCCACGTTCAACACGCAAGTAACGTTGCTATAATAGGAGTTTCATATGAACGATCTTTTTGACTATAAAGATTTCAGTAAAGATTTTCTTTTGCAGTCTACATTGATAACATGTTACTATATAATTAATATTATTAAATAGGTATTGATAATATAATTATATCAAATGTGACAACTTCAAATTCCCTTGATCCCGGCACAGATTTATCTGATTGCCAAACCCTTCCTTCACCTCTGATAAGACGTGTATTAATCACAACTAGTGAATGTGTGGAGTGCCAGGCCTCCACCGTGGTTCGGATCCCACGTTAAACTGTAGGTCCTCCATTTCATCTCACAATCAACCCTACCATTACACATTAGCGTAAGTGCGTACAACACGAACGGGTAGTAAGACGCGGTACTAATAATAACAACTTCAAATTACATGACTTGACGTATGAATACGTGGAAGTGGATCTAGTAGTTTTTCTAGCTCTTCCTATGAAAAAATAGAGTAGCGCTCTATTTTAACAGTAGATATACCTGAAATGGACTGTATTTAGCCTGGTAGAAAGAATACTTGATTGTTTTCCAGGATCATATTTTTTTCAAACACGGTTCTTAGTAGACTCAGACAACTACGTTCCCAAGTGAAGTAAGCAGAGGAAGGTGTCACAACTACGTTCCCAAGTGAAGTAAGCAGAGGAAGGTGTCAACAACTACTTGTTCCCAAGTGAAGTAAGCAGAGGAAGGTGTCACATCTACGTTCCCAAGTGAAGTAAGCAGAGGTAGATGTCACAGCTACGTTCCCAAGTGAAGTAAGCAGAGGAAGGTGTCACAACTACGTTCCCAAGTGAAGTAAGCAAAGGAAGGTGTCACAACTACTTGTTCCCAAGCGAAGTAAGCAGAGGTAGGTGTCACAGCGACATTCCTAAGCGAAGTAAGCAGGTCGCAGGAAGAATGCGAGCGTGTGGATGACTCCCCGGACCGCGATGTGACACGACGCGATGTTTGGGGTCAACCCCGGGGTCACCTTGGGGGGCGTGGGTCGTGGGTAAGGGAGGATGAGGGGGGTGGGTGTCAGGAGACACGGGGCGGGTGGCCCCAACTCGTGACCACTTGACGCCCGCGGACCACACGCTGCCGCCCACTTTAACAACCGTCGCGTTCGGAGGAACAGTCGACCAACCCACACTGGACCAACGTTTGATCTCGCCCAGGGCAAATTAATAATAACCGGACCCCCCCTCTCACTCATAGCTGCACATGTGAACACGCGGATTAAGGCGTCAGTGTAGTCTGGTTAGTTTGGGCCTTGGGATGGGGGGGAAGAAGGGTGGAGGATATTGAATATTTTTTTTACCGCCGTGTCTTGCTACCAGGTCGGGTTATACGCTTATGGTTTTAGGGATTACTGAGGTTATATTTACAGTAATTGTACCCACATTTGCGTGGGGACAAGGTGGGAAACCATTTTGCAAAAACCACCCTCATACACCCGACCAAGATTCGAAACCTCGACTTCCCCGTCATTGAAAATCTAGTCTACAGCAAGAGTAATGCCTTAGGCCATGCAGCCACCTAAACGGCTTAACATATTTATTATTATTGGCACCGCGTCTTACTACCCGTTCGGGTTGTACGCACTTACGCTAATGTGTAGTGGTAGGGTGATTGTGAGAGGAAATGGAGGACCTACAGTTTAACGTGGGATCCGAACAGCATTCCTCACATTCACAAGTTGTGATTAATACACGTCTTGTCAGAGGTTGAAGGAAGGGTTTGGGCAATCAGATAAATCCGTGCCGGGATCGAGGATTGAACCCCGGACCCCCAGCACAGAAGTCTGACACCTTACCCCTAGACCGACAGGTCACTGTTAATATATCGAATATTGAGTTTCTAACCTAAGCTAAGTGTACTGAGATTTATTTTACACAATTGCGGGTACATTTCTTTTAAATTATCCTCCTCGTCACTTCTCCCACTAACGTAGATATGCTGAAATTCGAAAGGTTTGCGAAACGTGACGTAAGTAATAAAAATATGGACGCGGCGGTGGCAGAGTGGTTTGTCGCGTTAGTTCCTTTGTCTTTGACAGATAAAGAGGTTGTAATGATATGGAATAATTATACATCTCAATAATTTATTATTCACATCTATATTCAAAATTACGATATTATAAATGCGAGCGGGTAGTAAGATTTATTTGTGTTAAGTTGTTAAGTTGCAAGGTATGGCGACATCTTTCTACGTCTCTGTTTAAAAAACCAACTCAGTCTTGTGAACATAAACGCACCTGGATGACCACACCCTTATTATTTTGGGATGTTTCGAGAAGGAAATGTCGCTAGATATACCTACTTCAAGGTACGCATCTCTTCACTTGCTTTCCTGACGAAGAGCCGTGTAGGTTGAGTCTATGACATATTAATCTATATATGACATATTAATCTATATTCTAAATTTCACGTGTCGGGAATTATCATGCATATAACGCAATAGTCGGGCTCTTATTAAAACCTACAACGTGTGAGATATCTATCAAAAAACTGTTTATCTAATAAAAATAAAAAATATAAAACACCAGAACTTTTGTTTTCTAAAATAAGACATCATTCATTTCTAATTATGATAATACAGAATAACAAACTTGAAACCAATTCAATAATTATATAAAATATCACACTAATTGTGGCGAACAAACAAATAATATATCAGGCTAGCTCTTTTAGACATTACAAGGTCGGGGTATGAATCATTGACGCGTTAAAATTAAATGTTGCTTAAAATAATCTTACCACAGTATGAATCTCATCCTTTCTCTATACCAATGGGGATGCCTTTCTTACAAGCTATTATCCTCATTATTATTTGGGATATTTAAAGTGCGCTTTTCAAACTGACTTATTTAATCAGCACCCGACATTTTAACTGACTTCTTTCTAGAATAGACACAACACCCAGCCCCCAGGCCGTTTGTTCATCACTGTGGAAGGGGAAATCCCAATTTCATCTGTGACACATTTTTATGTCACTTTGGTAATCGAACCCAGGACTCTTAAGATCATTCGACAGTAAAAAATGTATTGCACAGTTTTACCAAGTGTATAATTATTATAAGCTATAAATATTAAGAGCGTTCATCATAGCAGGCCCAACTCAGCCTCCAGCTCACGCGAGGTATTATGGGAGTAAAAGGGAAAATAAAACACCTACGATTTGACAGAAATGTGTGCAGTACATTCGTATTTGAATAATTACTTGACATTTTCCGTGGTGACGATGGAGGGACAAAGTTTCTTGTTAATAACTACAGTACGTCCCTATTATGAGACAATAAAGATTTGTGCACAGTGTTTATCTGTGAAGCCATTCTAAAATGGTCAAAAATCTGACTTTTCCCTGCAGTTTTTATCCAAATATCATTTAATATTTCAATAATGTTCTGTATTAGTAACTTCTTTTACTCTTTATCTCCAATAATGTTCAATCAGAAATGATCAATGTGCAATAGTGTTGGCGTAAATTTACAATCTCTAGCCGACTGTATCAAAGAGTTGATCGGCATGTGATGCACGATCTTAATTCAATGATTTCAAATCACTACAGTTCACGAGTTTTAAGGGTTCAAACTTGATATTTTATGCTTTTTAGATACCTACCATTGTTAAGGTAAAGTAATTAATTAATGTATGGGGTGGAAATTTAGTATACATAGACATAATAGATATAATTTTTAATATATAAGCAATTTAAAAGAAGTAAAATTACATAATGTTTAATCAAATGAAAATACTGTTATTTTTATACCCCAATAATTTAATTTTATCTCATTTTGTAGTACACAGTGTCGCTAATTAAAGTTAATTTTTTAAACATAACTAAACCCATTGTTTTTTATTAATTTTATCCAAAATGATCATTTGAAATATATATTTCATGATTTTTACTTTCTCTCTATCTTACAGGTAGAGAAAGTATGGTGATCGTCAAAAAAATCGAAATCGAGATTTTGATGAATTTTGACGTTTCATGACTTCCTGAATCCGAAAAAGTGGTTTTTGAATTTCCGTCTGTCTGTACCTCCAACTAGAGCCTAAACTATTTTACCGATTAAGCTGAAACTTGATATCTAGGGTTTTCATAGGGTTGCCCCGAGGGATTTTTGGAATTGGATATCTACCCCTAAAATTAAGGGTAGTTTACTGAAGGGAAAAAAGAGAAAAAGTCGATTTTCTCAAAATCGGCTCTAACGATTTTGATTAAATTTCATTTATGAACATTAATAAATATTCCAAACAAAATGGCTACTCTCAATATTTCGGCAAAATGGCTTTAAGGGCTCCGGTCTGATGCGTAAATTAACATTTTTTATAATAGCTCCGAAACTATTTGAGATATGAAATTACTTAGCATTACAAATATGTATATATATTTATAATACAAATATTTTATTCGAAACATATTTTTATAAAATCAATAATTTTCAATCTATACGCAATTATATATATATTTTTAGCTTTTTGGACATTAAAGCTTAAGTATTGCGATCGTAAAAAAAACTAACCTGAAATGTTGATGGATGTCGACGTCTCATGACCCCCCGAACCCTAAAAAATAGTCTTTGCAATGCCGTCTGTCTGTGTGTCTATTAAAACTTAAAATTAAGGGTAGTTTACTGAAGGGCAAAAAGAGAAAAAGTCGATTTTCTCAAAATCGGCTCTAACGATTTTGATTAAATTTCATTTATAAACATTAATAAATATTCCAAACAAAATGGCTACCCTCAATATTTCGGCAAAATGGCTTTAAGGGCTCCGGTCTGATGCGTCAATTAACATTTTTTATAATAGCTCCGAAACTATTTGAGATATGAAATTACTTAGCATTACAAATATGTATATATATTTATAATACAGATATTTTATCCGAAACATATTTTTATAAAATCAATAACTTTCAATCTATACGCAATTATATGAATTTTTTTAACTTTTTGGACATTAAAGTTTAAGTATTGCGACCGTAAAAAAAAACTAACCTGAAATGTTGATGGATGTCGACGTCTCATGACCCCCCGAACCCTAAAAAATAGTCTTTGCAATGCCGTCTGTCTGTGTGTCTATAAAAACTTAAAATTAAGGGTAGTTTACTGAAGGGCGAAAAGAGAAAAATTTGGTTTTCTCAAAATCTGCTCAAACGATTTTGATTAAAATTCGTATCTAGGCGTTGATTAAGATTATAAATAAACTGGCTATTTTCATTTTCCTATGAAAATGATTTTTAGGGTACTTTACAGAAGCGTTAATTTCCGTATCTCCACAACTATTTGAGAAACTAAACAACTTATCATTGCAAAATTGTAGGACTATTAGAAATAAAAAACTTTTATTTGACATATATTTTTATAAAAGCAACAGTTTCTGAGATATTTGCAAATATATTAATACAATTTTGTGAGCTTTAGTTGTAAACATATACTACTTAAGTCTTAACGCAATAATTCTCCAATGCCATAGAGTAATTAAATATAAGTATCTAAAAAAGTATGTTATTTTTCCTTAAAGCTCTTAGGAGAAATGTTTGCATAGCAATGATCTATCTCCATTTTAGACTCAATAGTCAATATTTACATTTTTTATTGGTCAAAATGTATAAATGAATAATTAAATATCAATGCGATGACTTGAAGATCTGCAACACCTTATAAAATGTTAAAATTTTAACCAGAAATCGAAATTTTAATACGAAGTGTTGACCCTTGTGGAAGACATTAAACTGTTTAAAATGTTCTTAGGTGGACAAAGATGCGCCTCTTTTCTCATTGATTATATATCATTGTATATTATTTTATGCGTGTTCTTATGTGGAGTGGTGATGATACAATGTACGGTGTACATTATTCCGTTCAGAAATCTTACGAGTTTATAGAAAGAGAGAGAAAGTCTGTGCGGTGCGCCGTACCATTTTTTTTTTTTTATTGTACCGATTGTAGAGACAGCACATACTTTTATTTTAGCACCACGTCTTACTACCCGTTTGGTTTATACGCTTAAGTACTAATTACGCTAATGGTTTTGGAAGGTTGAATTTATAAGAAGTGAACCCATATTTGCGTTGAGGGAGAGTGGAAAACCATTTAGTAAAAACCACCCCCCAGTTCACTCAAGCGAGATTCGAACCTCTATCTCCCCGTCCTCGGCAATCTAAGCTCAACAAGAAACTAGCACGCTAGCTAACTACGCCACCGAGGTGGGTTATAAGTATTGCAGACAAACGGGCCGGTCAGATAATGATAGTCTCGCGAGCCACGGGTTCTTGAAATCCTTCTCTACGTCGTGTGTGATAGCCTTGTCTGCTTCTGAAGGCTGTTTCCCAAGCGTCTTGTGTTGTCCACTCCCTCGCACCACTGCTCTATGTTATTAGTCCTGCGATATTCCTTGTCTGAAACAATAAGGAACAGGAACGAGGGACGAAAATAATGTACTGTTTCCGTCGGGCGAAGGCGCGTATCATCCTGTGTTATATTGGCCTCTCACGCTTTGCCGTGTGAGCTAATTACCTCTGTCTTTCTTTTTAGATTTGAAGTGAAGTCTAATAGAATATATGAAATATTCTTAAAGCCGAATCAAATTTTAAATAACCCTCTTTGATGGCCTCATAGTCTAAGGCGTCACTCTTATAATAGACTAGACTGCCGATGAAAGGGATATCTGGGTTAAAACACCGGTTGGGTTTAATGAGAGTGTTTTTTTTCTTAAATGGTTTTCCACTATATCTCTACACAAATGTGGGTACACTTCCTATAAATACATCCTCCTTCCTCATCCTTAAAGCCTCTAGTGTAATTAGTATATAAGCGTATAGGGTCGTCCATAAACCACGTAACGTTTTTCTCTTAACTTTTTAGGCCCC
>CABFWB010004404.1:46769-57012 GCA_902151455.1 Timema bartmani
GGGTTTTTTTTTTTTTTTTTTTTAGAAATAAATAAATTGTGAGCCGAGATTATTTGTAATTTATTTTTGACATTTACTAAAGATAATAATGTGGAGGTTTCCACCAAGGTATTCCTAAACACATTGTCATAGCCACACATAATTTTTTTTTTCACTAACTTAACCTAAGACACCACAAATACATGAAATACGCTTAATATTGAGAATAATATCTGGGTTATGGGACGAACTAGTACGCAATACCAAAGGGGTAAGGAGGATAGATATAGAATTGATATAAAATGCACCATCAGTATCGTAGAGGAAGAGTGGGAAACCCAATTGGGATTCGAACCCTGACCTTTTGCGTCACTGGCAAATCATACCAGATGAGGTTGATTCCATAGCTCACATAATCACCAATGAAGAGAACTGATGCTGAGAAATCTTTATCAGCCTTTAAGAAGTTCTTTGGTTTGATTCCAGGAAGAGCTTATCATAAATTAAGTTATTTATTTTGGGATCGATACAGGGCAGTGATTTTAACAATATTACTCTCCGCGCGACCCCTCCATTTCTGAAAACCTATCTCAATTCTCCCAAGAGTCAAATTAAAAAAACATAGTTAACTCTCTGTGGTCTAGTGTCCAAAGCTCCTGGCTACAGATCCAAAGGTCCTGGGTCCGATCCCCGGCATTTTCATAATTTTTCTGTGAAGCAGTGGGTCTGAAACGGAATAAAGCTCAACCTCAGGAGGACAAATTAAGAGCTACTAGAATAAATAAGTAGATGATCCGGTCTAGAAAACTGAGATTAACGGACAGAGGGTTTGTTGTACTGACCACATGATACCCTCTATCCGCAGAAGTTGGCTCTGTCTTCGCCAACAGTTATTTTTTAAAATTTTTTTACTTATTTTTACTGGTAATTTTAACACTAATTTCTTAGCTTAGGAATTAAGTGTACTATTTCGATTAAAGAATTGTCTAAATATAATATTTAATTATGTAATCTTAATGTCCTGCTATATGAGTCAATACACATATTTTAAATTACTAAATATTATGTAAGTTTAAAAAAAAACTTCCCATGTCACTTAGATTTAGAGCTTAGGTATGAAAAAAAAATCTGAATGAGAATAATAAATTTATAATTGAATAAAAATATATAACACAGATCATTAATAGGTCTAAATAATACTAATAATTCCTAATGAGAAACCCCACAGCGTTTAAAAGGACACTTTTTTTTAGGCTCAATTTAAGTTAGCTAGAACAAAAGTATAAAGGCTGCCATTATTTAATTATTTTCACGTACCTCAATAAATATAACACGTACCTTTGAGGGTATGCATACTATAGGTTTATAACCCTGGATCTAGGGGTAGTATTTTGGTTTGAGTGCGTTTTTATAAGTACTATAGTGAGTTTGTAAACCATGTTCATAAATTACCCAATGGTGTACACGTAGAATTCATGAAATAATACAGGTATTGGAGAATATTGTTTTTCCTTCATTGATAGTATTTTGCAAAATAATTGCTCACATAAATTATATATGTTGCATTTTAAAACATAAATCACTCTAGAGCTTTGAAAGCAAACCAAAGAATTTTGAAAAAAAAAAAAATCTCAAAATGGTATTTTAGTTGAAAATCAAGGCCTCTTTCGAAATACAGTTCTTATCCTATCATATATTTCAACTTTAAAAAATTAAAGTTAAAATGTTACGTTTCTCAAAAGTACAAACTCCCGACATGTAATTATAAACAAGAGAAATGAAGAAACAGAAACAAAGATTATAAAAAAAGTTTCCTTGAAATAAGTAGTTCTGGTGAGGTGGAAAAAAAAAAAAGATATATGGGAAATTTTTTTCGGTAGCACAACCCACATTTTACGAGTTTCGAAGAAAACCACTTAAAAATAACATCATGAGAATTTGGCGCCAACGTCTCTTAAATCCCACAATTATAAAATACATTGTTTGTGCGTGTGTTTGTGAAAGATATTTTTTTTTGGTGGCTTGTGGTTGACTTGTACTTTCTAAACCTAACTTTACGACAGCACACAAATTAAAGATTATAGCCGGATTGACATAAAATAACTTTTTAGGAACAATATCATGTTGAGAGGATGAGTGTGGATCAAGTGACGAAACAAATATATGAAGGTAGAGTGTGTGGACCAAAAGGAAAGGGTAGGCCATGTAAGACGTGGCTACATGTAGTAGACAAATATGTGATAAAGAGAAACACTAAGAATTTTAAGAATAAAAAGCACGTATGACTCTGTATATGGATGTTGTTGAAGCGAAGGGAATATTCAAGGATAGAGAAGTGTGGAGAAAACTAGTGAGGAGGGATTAAGTACGGAGCTGTGGTTTTTTGAGGTGCATACACTTTTTTGCATTTTTTTTACACGTTAACACAAAAATACGTCTATTAAAATTTTAACCTTCATCATACTTAAGCCATTAGTGCAAATATGATGACTACCCAAATGGGTATTAAAATTTAATAAATATAAAACAAATTTATAAAAAAAGAATATTTAACGTTTACCAAAACTTTCAAAGCTCACATCCTATCCCTATCCATCCAGTCCACCTCATTACAATCTATCTCTATCTTAAGCTAATTATCCATTCAACCTCATTACACCCTATCCCTATCTTGAGCTAGTTCTATCCATTCTACCTCATTACACCCTATCTCTATATTGAGCTAGTTCTACCCAGTCCACCTCACTACACCCTATCCCTATCTTGAGCTAGTTCTACCCAGTCCACCTCATTACACCCTATCCCTATCTTGAGCTAAGTTCTACCCAGTCCACCTCACTACACCCTATCTCTTTCAGGTCCATTCTAATATTATCCTCTCAGCTGCGTCTAGGTCTTCCCAGTGGTCTCTTCCCACTAAGTCCTCCAGTAAATACCCTGAAAACGGTTCTAGTTGGTCTTTAATTGATACACCAATTTAAGTCCTTGTCTAAATGACGATTCAAATAGATCCTGTCTCTATTTGTTGGGGATGTACTGTACAAACCTTTAGTTCTCAGGGTAGACCGATGATTCCAGGCGGGAGGTTTATTTATAACACACTCAAGATACTGTGTCCAAGAACAAGACGTTTGTAATGTCGCCTGTACACTGTACAGTCACTTCAAACACAGGGATCGCATGGACTGGGGTTAGCAGATCTAACGTAAACCTGAATCTGTGGAATGTTTCCATCACTCAGTAGAACACAATCCAGTGGATGTGGTGAAGATTCGAACCTTGACCTCAAAATCAATTTCATTGAATGTATTGAACCAGGTGATCACAGGTGCGTTTTGTAACAGTGTCAATTATCCTAGATAAATAATTTTTTTTTATTAGTTATATCAAGTTAGTTAATTCTGTACTGCCTAGACACAGCAACCAGACCCCAGGCCATAAAACTTACCGCCTCGAGAAGGGGAACCAGCACGATATTTGTCCCCGCCGGTAATAGATCGCTTACCCCATTATCTTAACAGGACTGTACCACATGTGATGGGAAGAGGGTAGGGGAGCGGGACATGTAAAGTCATGTATGACTGAGTGAGCTGACCAAGCTAATGAAGTTAAGCCACGAGGTCACACCGTGGGTCAACAGGTCGTGCATACTTCTCATTTCACACACACGTTACCCCCGAAACCTCTCACCCTACTTCACCCACATGTACCGCTCTCGGACAAAGCAATCACTCGGGCCGTAACGTAGGCCAGATCGTTCATTACCAATTGTAACATTAGCTTGTACTGCTAATATCACAATACTACTACCCGCCCCAAATAAGCTTATTCATATAGACCTCCTGCAATATAAATACTAGCAAGACTAGCTAGTATACTAACACCCAAAATAATCTTATATCCATCCAGCATTATTAAATATCACAATCTTACTATATCTTATATAGGTGCTCTACTCACTCTTTGTATCTTCCGGACTAGCGGGACTTCCATAAACAGCCTGTTCACACCAAATGCTTAAACGAAGAGAAGTCCTAGTAAGCTATGAATAATGCAGCAACAAGACGTTCCAATAGAGGAGATTGGCCAGACTGGGTTGTCCCGGCTGGCCACTCATTAGGTTCACTACAACTTACCTGGTCTACGTGACTGAATGCTCAAAGCTAGAGTCTGCAGCCGCTCACCATGTGTCTGGTGTTCGAGCCTTGGGGACAAGTCAAATGGATCTACAACACACCACACACCACAATGGTGAATCAGACGCGCTGTAAACCATTTAAAAGAGGCTCCTTAAGCTCTTTGTAATCATCGTATGGTAGTAATTTAAATTTTTAATAAATATCTGATTCGATATTTAAATTTAAATTTTGATTTTAAATTTGTTTTGTCTGAATTCAATGTGTGCAGTCAGATGCTATGTAAATCATTTAAGAAAGGTTCTTTAATTATTTTTTTTACAATATTAACAATTTTATTTATAATTTTGGTCTCTTCAGACTAGTTCAAATAAAATAATAATATACCTTGAAAGTTTGGATATATACTCTCAAACGTACTGCGCAAGTGCAGACTCAGCCATGATTTATTTGTTTTCCAACACACTTCAGTTATAACCTGTAAGACCATGTAATTTGTTGTTTTACCTCTGTTTATTACATTGAATAAATAATTCAAATATTTCTTAAATTTTGCAAATGTTTCACCTTTTTTATAATTATTTCCTTAGCTCCTGCCCACCCTCTTTTAGACTAGTAGTGGCCTCTAGTTTTTAGGCGTAGGGTGAGTGCGGTACACAATATAACCATCCTGGCTGACTGAGTGGTCAGGATGTACTAGTATGATAATATTACGAGTCTGGGATACATCATTCGTAGCTAAGGGCCAGTTTCATAGTCAGATTTAGTACGCCTCAAGTGCGGCGCTATACTAAATACAAGACGTCACCTACCTGAAATTGAATGGAATGGGCCAGTTTCATATGCGAAACTGGCCCATTCCATTTTGGTCTAGGTAGGTGTCGTCCTGTATTTAGTATCGACTCGCACTTTAGGCTCACTAAATCTGACTATGAAACTGGCCCTAAGTTTGTGGAAATATCAACCAGTACTAATGTACTATTGTCCAGGGGACGACCGAATGTACTGATCGTACATCCTTTCTGTGGAGGCTCTTTCCATGTCCCGATGATATGAGGTTGATGATGATGGCGAGTATGAGGGTGTAGAGCTAATGTAAAAATTCCAACCTAACATAAAAATAACTAATCAAGCCCTGGTGACCATTGAGGAAATTCTCCTTTCGGGAAAAAATACCCCAAGATACCAGCCGGGAATCAAACCCTGGACCTCTAGGCTCGTAGCCAGGCGTACTGACCACTACACCACGGGGACGGTTGTCTGGATGTAATTTCGAGAGAAAATCGGCAATACTTTACCTCTTTCTAGTTTTGGAAGAAAAGTATATCTAATTTCTGAATGCCCTGCGCTCAGTACAGAAGAATCATCTTCACTTTTATAGAAAGAAAAAAAAAAGTTCAAGAAATATAATCAAAGCGCTGAAGCGCAATTTAAGTTTACAGACAACAGTGGCTCGACGAAAGGTGACAATATATAAACTACTAGGAACAAATGGCATTCATATTATATGTTTGAGTTGACTAGATTGAATTGAAGTCGCTTCCTCAGACATTTAAATTTGTTGGGTACAAACGAAAAACTAAGTGGCACCCACTTCGGTGACCGCATGGTCTAACGCTCTACTCTTGACGTAGACTAGACTAGAGGTCGAGGTTCGATTCTCGCTCGGGTGTACTGAGGGTGGCTTTACAAAAATTGTTTTCCACTTTCCCTCCACGCAAATGCGGGTATACTTCCTATAAATATAGCCTTCATAGTCCCTAACACCATTAACGTAATTAGTACATTAGCGTATAAACAGAATGGGTAGTAAGACGTGGTGATAAAAAAAAAAGCAGCCTTTATTTTAAAATTCATTCAAAAGATAAATATAAACATTCTAAGCTAGATTTGACTTGTGCCATGCTTGTTGGAGAAATTTTATAAATATTTAATAGTGATACGAGCTAGAGAAACAAGGCAAATACAAATATTTACATTTTAATTCAGTTTAAATCATATCTACCATCTCTTCCGAACACTTCCCCTCCCACCAAACACTTCCCCTCTCACCAACCGCTTCTTTTATACATTTTTTTTAGCACCGCGTATTACTACTCGTTAATTTCTTCTTAGCACCGCGTATTACTACTCGTTAATTTCTTCTTAGCACCGCGTACTTACTACCCGTTAAAGTTATACGCCTATGTACTAATTACACTAATGGGTTAGGGACTAGGAAGATTTAATTTAAAGGAAGTGAACCCGCATTTGAGTGAAGAAAAGTGGAAAACCATCTAGGAAAAACACACTCTCAGTGCACCCGGATCGGACCGAACCCCTCTCTTACCGTCTTAGGCAGTCTAGTACAAAACGAGATTGGCACGTTAGACCACGCGGTCATCGAAGCGGATGCTTACTACCCGTTATTAGCTATAGGCCTACGCATATGTATTAATCACGTTGGTGTGTTAAGAATGAGTAAGGTTGAGTTTAGGGTGAAGTGTACCCACATTTGCGGGAAGGGAGAGTGGAAAACCATTTAGAAAAAAACACACCCTTGGTACGTCCAACTGAGATTCGAACCCCGATCTCCTTGTCATCAGCAGTCTAGTCTATTGCGAGAATGATGTTTTTAAGCCATTTAAACACCAACATGGGTGATCTATATATTGATTACTCTAATGAGGCACCAATTAGGAAGTTAATATTTAGAGGAGAATATACATGCATTTGCGTGTAGGGAGAGTGTAAAATCATTTAAGAGAGAGAGAGAGAGAAAAACACTCTCAGCACACCTATCCAAGATTCTAATGAGTCTGACATCCATACCGCGTGTCCACTAGTGAGGGTCCTCCCACGATCCACTAAAATAAACAAAGTCAAGTTTTATTTTAAATTTAACTCGAAGCAGACTGAAAATATCTTTAAGGGGAGATGAAGAAAAGGAAGGTGAAGGTGAATGAGAGGAAAGGAAGGGGCTTGGATGCATAAAAATTACTAGGCTACCTTTGAAGGCAGTAAAAGCTTTTATTGTACCCATTAAATTCTTTTCGATGGAGCCTTTATTGAATCTCTTGTTGTCTTATTAAAAGCGAAAGAGATCGATATCTGTGTTGGATTTTCTGTTTCTTATGGGTCTGCTTCCGTATTGGATCCGTCCATAACAGTTTTTATATTTCCTCTGATACCGTAGCTTATAGCAGCTTGTATAGTCGGTTCCAGATAAACAGGACTATTGCAGACTAATCAACCCGTAAGGCTTTATTCACACGTTCAGCTAAATGAGAAAGCAGAAACATTTATGTTGATCATGAATTTTCACCCCTCTACCCTTCTCCTCAATTGAGGTGGGATTTAAGGGACGCGAGAAAAGGTTAGGGTTTTTTTGCATTTTTTTTTATAGCAAAACCTTTTTTTGGTCAAAACTAAATAAACTACTCCAGTACCAACATAGAATTTAATTTTCTTCACATTGTGTTATCAACAGTTGTTGAATATCCATCATGAGCATAGCGGCATTGGATGAGAAACATTTTAAATGAAGAGAAAAAGTTGTCGTTTAATTTCAGGACCACCGAGGACGGGGAGATCGAAGTTCGAATCTCGGTCGGGTGAACTGGGGGTGGTTTTTCCTAAATGGTTTTCCACTACTCCCTCCACGCAAATGTGGGCTCACTTCCTCTAAATTCAAATTTCCCAATTCCTAATCCATTAGTGTAATTAGTACTTAAGCGTATAAGCCGAACGGGTAGTAAGACGCGGTGCTAAAAAAAAAAAAATTCAGGACATCTTTCACAGATATTCAACAATTACTGTTGATATCAACATGTGAAGAAAATTAAACGCTTTTTTTTGTATTGAAGCAATATATTCGATCTATTTTGACCAAAAAATTGTTTCGCCACAAAAACTGCCCAAAAAAACACTGATATTTTCTCACGTTTCCTGCATCACCACCTTAAAGCTGATTCCTTTTGATTCGATTAAACCGATCGTCAAGATTCAAACCTGCGATACTCAAGTGTTGAATACCTGTGCGGGCAGATTTTTCTCAGGTCTAACTATATATATATATATTTCAAGATAATTCTTTTTCTTTATACCTCGTGCGAAATAACCTCTTACAAATTGATAACCGAGCATATAAGAAAACCGGTTATTTATGGTTATATTTCCAGGAATGCAAAGTGTTGGTTCGATCTCATATAATTACCCCCTCAATCACTCTTGTGTGAAGGGGTAGGATGGTTAGAAGAATAAAATAGTGGGGAAGAAGAGAGGTTTTTTTTTTTGGCCCCTTGACCTTCTGTAATCTTCGTGATGCCCACGACCCTAGCAGAGAATTCAGGTTGAGCGTATAATTCAGTTGTAAACTCTTGACATGACATCAAGATTACTTCCTCTTGTTTGGGTGGGTTGATGGTTTTTTTTTGGAAAGTGGGAGGAGGGTGGCGGGGTGGTTTCTCACACTTGTCGACGCTCTAGGCGCCCTCTCGCGACCATCAATGAGAACCTTTATAGGCGCCGTACATGAACCTTAGAGGAACGTCTCAAACGCACACAAAAAGTATTTTTATAGGAATAGAAGAGTCTTCGTCGTAAGTTATTCGTGAGATGCAGATGGAAGCCATTGACTAAATGTTATGGAAAAACTAACGGTGGAACTGCAGACTATGAAGTACACTGTATGGTTTCCTCAGGGGCTTTATGACTCATCTCTCAGATGCAGACGGAAGCCATTGAGGTTGTTTAAATGCAAGAATAAATTATGGAAGGTACTATGGTTTCACCAGGAACTTTTATAGTAAGCTTGCAGATGAATATTGAGCACACTGACGAAATTTTTTGGGAGAATAAATAGTGGAACTGAATAATACGTTGATACATATTATTATGGTTTCACCAGGAGCTTTGCTAGTCATCTTGCAGATCCAGAAGCCATTGACGAAGTGTTATTAAAACATAAAGAGTGGAATAATTGAAGACTAAATAAATACATATTATGGTTTCCCCAGTATCCCTGTGGATCTGCTTTTCCGTCCCCCCCTCTCCCTACCCCCTATTACTACTCGTTCGGGCTTCAAGTGTTTACACTAATGTGGCAATGATGATAAAGTTATAACTTAGAGAGGATTTGTACCCACATTTGAGTGGAAATATTCCAAAGAAAGCATTTGAATGAAAAATAAACAAATCAGTGCTCCATGCCAAGACTTGGATTCCGACATTCACTGTAGTCGGTAATCAAACCAGACGCCTTATGACACTTGATTATCGCGGGTACAACGGATCCAGGGGCTGCACTAAGATCTTGGACCCATGTCCAGTTTGAGAGTCGTAGACCACCAATGAGAATCGAAATAAAGATAATTTTTCGGATAATCATGTTGATCTTCCGTGGTAGTGTTTTACAAAGTTTCGTTCAAGGATCAAGGCAGATGTTTTCATCAATCAATCGTCTTTAAAAGCAAAATTTATCGACCAACTCTTTCAAAACATTTCAACATGGTTTTTTTCTTATTAAAAGTAAGTTTATGATACAATAAATCATACTACGGTGGAATTGTTTGTGCCAAATCAAACTAAATTTCCTAATTATATCTTCCTGTTTTTATAATTACTATCCCAAATAGTTTTTTTTTTACCAAGAAAGGTTTTACGCTCTCTCTTTTATATAAAGGGAAAGGATCTGTATTAATTTTTTTATTCAACACTTTTTTTTATCAATGAAGATTTTATTTACATTATCATATCAAGAGAAACTCTTGCTATCGCGAAAAAATCTTTCTCGAGATTATGATACATTTTTATGTTTTATGTAAACCCGAACCCAAAAGAAGTGGATTTTACAATTCTGTATGTCCCCATGTCTGTATGTCTGTCTTGTCTGTTTATCTTTGGCCACGGATTCTAAATGGTTCTCTGGATTTTATTTAAAGCTGCTATTTTGATTTTATAGGGCTATTTCTTCGGAGAGTTTTGTTTATTTTGACCATAGCCCTCAAATTAAGGTTAGTTTACTGATGAGTGATTTTTTTTAAATTTTAAATATTTTGAAAATGGCTCAAACGATTTTGTTCAAAATCTATATATTGGAAGTGTTTGATATCTCAAATAACACTGTAATTTTTTTTTGGGGGGGGGGG
>CABFWB010004405.1:0-10122 GCA_902151455.1 Timema bartmani
CGAGAGGTATCAGCTAATCACGCGCTCGCATGCTTGTCAGTCTGGCCGAACCCTTAGCCTGTGTGGCCCCTTGACTGGCAACGTGACCTCCTATATTATTGGGCCACTGGCCCGGTTCCTAGCTCAGGACTGCTGACACCTCCTTTTGCAGCAGTACCTCTAGTTTGTTTGTTTATTGAGTCATCATAACATTCCAGCACATTTCGGTATGTCATTTGCCACTCATAACATAAAATGTTTACACAAACATGCCTTCCAATTGAGGCTGGTAGATGACAATTTATGAATTATACAATAAAAAGAGCACCAACATTATCCTCAATTGCCTATAGATATTAGTTTAATAGTATGTTTATTTTTACATTTTCTAAAATAATCTAAAACAGACAACTTATATACCAGTAAAGTTTTTTTTAAATGAACCCATTTACAAAAAATATTTTACATATCTAACAATAACATATACATTATAAAGTTGTTAGGTAAAGTTGTGTATTTATAAAAAGATTTCACTTTATATTTGGGACATCTTGCAACAATTAATAAATAACATCTCACACCGAGCTAGATAAAATTCTATTAAAATAATAGCAACAACATTCAAATACAATTTTTGTTAAACACATTAATTATATACTACAGGTTTAGTTGGATTATAAAAAATATATTTTTTCAAACTTATTGGCAGCCATGTTAAAATAATATTTTTATTTGGGATTGCTAGTGGTGCAATAATTAGTGGTTATATTATTATAACTACCAGGCATTTGCAAATGATAAATCACAAATTATGATGAAAACATTCATGTTTTTTCAAAGATCAGAACATTTCAATATACAATATTCAGGGCCGGTCCTAGCCAATTTGAGGGCCCTGCAAACTGTAGAATGTGGGCCCCATGATTATTTTTTTATAAAAGATTAAATAAGTCCAAACGCATAACAAGTTAGATACCCTAATATATTTTTTGTTTAGTCTGATTCATAATATTATCTATGTCCTATATGATCTTGAAAATAAAAGGAACATGTGAGCTTGAATAATTATTTAAAAAAAAGACAATTGATTTGCACATTATTTTTGTATTGAATAAATTACTCATAGACGATAAATTATGCATATACTATAGTTTTTATATAAAAGATAATATAGTTTTAACATTTTTACTATGGTACTATGTTATAAGAAATCATTAGATAGATTATATTAGTAAATAGATTAATTAGAAGAGTGGTTGTATAGTAATTGATAAGCATTCAAAGGACAATACAGTATTTAACAAAATTGAAAGGTCATAAAATAAAGATTTATTAAAATAATATATTACATCATATTAAAATATGTTCAAAACTTTAATATTGGCTCATACAAATTTCCTCACTAAATTTTTTTTATTGCATTTCAACATTTTGCATTTTTTTTATTTAACTTTTCTTGCTGTAAAGTCATCTACTTTGCTGCTGATGTTTAGCTGACGACAAATACTATTCTCAATAGAAATAGTATATTTCAAAATATATCTTTATTAGCTTTAATTTGGAAAAGCTTCTTTGAAAGAAGAAGAAAATTTAAACATATTATAAATAGATTTGATACATTTTACTAAATATAACATGTTTCAACACAATAACAGTTTGAACAGTTTCTAAAAAGTATCTTGACACCAAAGAGCTATTAAATGACATCCATAATGCATGCAGGCAAGGCCGTAGCCAGCCAATAATTTCAAGGGGGCTTGGTGGGCACATCCCCCCATTGCCAGAGGATAAAAAAAATGATAAATGATAGACAATTCTAGAAGATATCTGAAGTGTGTTTTATGGCAACATAACCCCCTAACTGCCGAAGGCTAGGACATTTTTTAAATATTAAACACCTCTAGAAGCTCTCTGAAGTGTTTTTATGGCAACATAACTCCCTAACTGCCGAAGGCAAGGAAAAATTAGAAATATTAAACACCTCTAGAAGCTCTCTGAAGTGTTTTTTTTTATGGCAACATAGCCCCCTAACTGCCGGAGGCTAGTACTTACAAACTCTAAATATTAAACACCTCTAGAAGCTATCTAAAGTGTTTTTATGGCAGCATAGCCCCCTAACTTTCAAAGGCTAGAAAATTTTTTAAATATTAAACCCCTCCAGAAGCTTTCTGAAGTGCTTTTTATGGTAACACAACCCCCTAATTTGTACTTGTATCTTAATTTTGATATTGTTTAAACCAGAAATAAAGCCAGATATATTTTATTCGTAAAATTTCAGGGGGGTTTGAACCCCCGACCCCCACTCCTCTGACTACGGCCTTCTCAACACCATTTTAATGGGCTTATTAAAATTATATATAAGATATATTATGATAGAGAGAGTGATAAAATGAGATATTGAAAATGAGAGTGTGATTGTGAGAAAGTGAGTGTAAGATATGAGCAATTGAGAGAGATAGAGTGAGTATGAGCGAGTGATAGTGAAAGTATGTGTATGTTTTGGAGAGAGAAATATTGGGAGAAGAGGGAAAACGAGAGAGAGAGAGAGAGTGTGTGTGTGTGTGAAAGAATATGTGTAGGAGAATGTGTGGTAAAGTGTGTGTGTGCGTGTGTGTGTGTAAAATTTTGGGAGAGAAATTGTGTGAAAGAGAGAGAGAATGTGAGGGTGTGTGAGAGAGAGTTTGAGAAGGATAGTTAGAGAGGGAGAAAATAGATTAGAGAGAGAAAAATAGAGTAAGAGAGGGTTTAAGAGAAAGAGTATTTGAGAAAGTTAAGAGAAAGAAATTGAGAGAGTGAGTTTAAGAGAAAGAGTATTTGAGAGAGTTAGTGTGATATAGAGAGAGTGAGTTTGAGAGAGAATGAGTTTTAGATAGATAGATAGATGGAGATTGAGAGAGTGAGAGTGATTTAGAGAGATTTTGAGATAGAGGGAGTTTAAGAGAGGGAGCCTTTGAGAGAGAGAGTTTGAGAGAGAGAGTTTTTGAGAGAGTATAATAAAGATAATCTGAAAGAAATTGTGTGATAGAGAGTGTATGTGAGGATATAGAGTATGTTAGAGAGAGGGATAAAATGTGAGAGAGAGTGAATGAGAGAATATTATATGAGAAAATGTGTGTCATAGTGTGTATGTGTTTGTGGGAGAAGAGAGTTTGAGACAGATTGTCATATAAAGATAGAGAATGTGAAAATATAGATGTGATACACAAAACATTACAGTACTTTGAAATATCATTCTCTCAAAATTAAGTATCAACATAAAAACATAACTAAACTTAATGTATTTGTAAGAATGTGAAAAGATAAATGGGGTACACAAAACATTACTTTGAAATATCATATTCTCAAAATTAAGTGGTAAAATGAAAACATAGCTTTGTATTGTGTTACTATTTGCTAGAATGAACATCAAATCAACACCCATAATGTGAAAAAAAAAAAATACGAAAACTCATACTTAGTTAAATAAAATGGCTATTTTTAAACATCATTTTATCATGAGCGAAACAAAACGTAGACAATATTTTCATGAACTTTTAACTTTCGAATTATGCTCAATATTAATTATTTAAATGAGAATTAATGATAACAACATTCCAATAAAAAATAAATGTTTCTTCAGTTTAGGTATCTCAATTTAGATGTGTTCAGACCAAAATCCAAAGAGAAAATTGTGGTGTGTTCAGACCAACAAAAAAGATTGAGTTATTTTTTTTAGCCAAAGAGATATATTTTATTTAGAGATTTACAGCCATGAAACAAATAATGGTTTCCATGGTGATTAAACAAAGAATGAAAAACTGAAAACTCCCTGTGAAAATCGGGATTTCGTGGAAAACTACCATTTTTCCTGGTGTCCTGGACTCCTAACTGTTAAAATAAGTGGTCGTTTGTTAAAATCTGATCAGTCACTTACTCGCAATTTATATTACTGGAAACGGGCTTATCAAATTATATACAAAAAATTATGTGTTTATGAAAATGTTACATTTAATTTATTTTTATTAAATAAAACATATTAAATATACTAATATCAATATTCTAAGCTCTCCCTCACCTTGTAAACTGCCATGATGATGAATCATAATCAAAGTATTGCTTTTATAAATTGTCATAACAGCAAGAAATTTCTCTTTCATTCTTAAAATATGTAATTTCCCAACTATAGTGCTAACATATTACCTACATCTCATCACCTTTCTTTATTTTGAAATACATCCAATTTATGCAAATTATTTGTCTTTCGAACATGAGCCATCTACAAAAGTATAATGTATAACTAAAAGCATAGCAACGTATAAACAGTTTAAAAAATATATTTCCAACCACTGTTAAAACTATGAGAAACACTGTTTCTTCACCAATTTACCCCAAATGAGCACAAGTGCGAGTAAATACCTAAACATATAACTGGTTATTGAAAAAGTTGACAAGGAAAAATAAATTGTGCCTGAAGGTGATCTGTTTAAGAGTGGACCGATTATTTTGACAGCTAACATTACAGGTGTACAGAATATATTGCTAGGCTATTTATTAAATAATAAATAATTGTATGTAAAAATATTGTATTTATGAAACTTAAAAAAAGAATCAATACTAGCCGAAAATGATTAGTCATCATTTTAATCCTTGCAACAGTAGTGATAGTTCCTGTAAGTTTGAATGTAGTGTAGTATCACTTTGCAAGGGAACTATAAGTTGTCCCCAGCAAATAAACTACCAACATCGCACTTTTAATAGAAATATTTGTAAATAATTATTTAAAATGTTGTACATTAAGACTCTGGCATGTTAGAATAGTATATGGCCCATGAGAAATGTTCCGCCAACTTCCACTTTAAGTAGGAATGTGAAGTTAGAAAACATATGTAAATGTACCTAACTTTTACGTATACAATTACATCGCATGTCCATTACATTGCGTTTTTTGGTACAAATACATTGCAGTTCCATCACGTCACGTTTCCCCCACCTCTCTACACCCAGCTAACCCTACTCTGACGTAGAACCAATAGGAGAGAAGGGTCAACTGGCTCCCCTTGGGAGGGGGAGAGTTTCTAGCTTGCCAAAAATGTAATGTCCTTAAAAAAAACTTGGAGACTTGAATTTCTAAATTCAAATTGCTGTGGTACAATGAAAAGCAAAGTTGAAATAATAAAATAAGAATATAATCTACAAATTAAAAATATACCTTTTTATCTAGACAATTTTTTCCAGAGAAGTAAAAAACAAAATTATGGTGTATTTATTTTAGGAATGTTGTAGATTCAGTTGCCTAGGCATATCGGTTATGGTGAAGTATATTTAAGTTTTGAATAAGTTACACTATTCTTTCAACCAGCCCCTCCTTCAAAGTGAGAGTCAAAGGTTAGAGTCAGGCACGCTATCCTTTCAACCAGCCTTACCTTCATAGTGAGAGCCAGAGAAGAGAGTCAGGCATACTATCCTTTCAACCAGCCTTACCTTCAAAGTGAGAGTCTGAGCTGAGAGTCAGGCCCACTATCCTAGTGAAACGTGATGTAATGGACATGCGATGTATTTGTAACTCAATGTAATTGTATATAATTATACGCCCCTTCAATCCTATTGGTTGTACATCAGCGTAGGGTTAGCTGTCTGTAGAGAGGTGGAGGAAACGTGACGTTATGGACCTTCAATGTATTTGCACCAAAAATGCGGTGTAATGAACACGCAATGTAATGGTGGTCCCTC
Source organism: Timema bartmani (assembly GCA_902151455.1). Lineage (NCBI taxonomy): Eukaryota > Metazoa > Arthropoda > Insecta > Phasmatodea > Timematidae > Timema > Timema bartmani. Next base: position 5,689 of record CABFWB010004405.1, read on the forward strand.
AACATTTACTACACTTGAGTTAAAAAAAATCCTTAGAAATAACTTTTTGTATAGTACATCAATCTTTTTTTGGTAGGTTATTAGATATGGTCTTGGTGTGAAGTATTATTATTATTTTGTCTCTTCAACTAAAATCTCTCGCAATAAAAGAATGTTGAGTCATAATAATTAAGTTAATATTTTAGGACATATAAATATGACAGCTTTACTTAGTACAGGGGGTAGGATGCTGTTTCTCAAATAAAATAGGACACCATATGATTTTCAAGAAAACCCAATAACAGGGGTTGGTAACCTTTTTGTGCCTTGATTGACTTATAAACTTTACAAAGGTATCGCGATTACCCATCATTCCTCTGACTTATATTTGCTTCTTTTTTTTGTCTATACATCTTATATTTATATTCCTTAAATCCAATCGTTCCTCAAATACTAATGTCTCCACCTTTATGAAAAATAATAATTATTCAAAATGTTTATTTTTATATTAAATTATTTAATTTTGTTAAAACATTATTGATTATGACCAATAAAGATTATTTTGATTGCACTTGAATGTTATTTAAAAGTACTTTATATATTTGCGAGTTTAGAATAATCAAAGATCTACTTTTAATGGTGATATATTGTTCTTACACGTACGGCTGAAAATTGCTGAGAGATCGATCGGCCGATTGCGATTGACCAGATGTTGACTCTTGCTCTATACATATAATAAGGTTTTAAAATTAAAGGTATAATATCCTAATGTCCCCTTATTGACTGCTAATTTATAATAGTCAAGAAAAGCCCCTCGTTGGGCACCAATTTATATAATATCTAAAGAGGTTTCTATGCTGAAAGCCCCACTGTTGGGCTCCAATTTATAATATCCTACGAAGCCCCTCGTTGGGTAGCCATTAATTAAATCCTCAATGGTTTTTTTTTATGAAAGCCCCTCAATGGCTCGTCAATTGAAGAACATGCAAAGGCGACTTATAATCTTAACATCTGTTCCTGGCTAGCTCAGCTTCTCTTATCGACGCGATTATCATATAAGGAAATTCCTACTTATACAATGAATATGCAGTGATCACTTTTATATTAATTTATTGTTGGTACGTATTCTTTTATATGTATTACCATGATAATTAACAATCTCAGCTTATACAATCGACCCGTCTCTATGCTGGGCACTGTACAGACTATAACATGATTAAATATACGATGACAAGTAACACACTTTTTGTTGCCACCCTGGTCACTGCGCGTCCCTTTCTCGGGTAACAGTGAAAGTCCGTTTCTTCCATGCGTCTTTTTTCAAATTCTGATGACATCGCCGATTGCACCAGAGTGGACTGACAATCTCGACCTATCACAAGAAAGTATTTTGAATACTGGCTTTCTGGTTGGCTGGACAATGCAATCGCCTTGTGCTAAGGAAAAGTTGTATTTCTCTTAGAACAAAAACACAGTGCTAGATCAGCTCTTTCCAGTTTTTGTTTCATCTTCCAACGCACCCAGTAAGCACATTTAAAATAAAAGAAATGTATTGACTTTCAAACTGCCTGAAGGGCTAAAATATTCTAAAATGCAAATGAATAATTAAAAATGATATTATGAAATAAAGAGAACTCTCGAATTTAAATATAAAATGCAAATAAAATAATAAAACTGCAGTCTCATCCTTCCTTTTCGAAACAATATAGAGTTTTACAAGTTGGGACATTACAAGGGCAAAACTTCCTTCTCCCTCTCACACTTTTTTGCTTTCCCTTCTTCTTCCATTGCAGTTTACATGTTTCTATTAACTCTCCCAGGAAAAAACTGGTGCTTGTGTAGGGGGATGGAGGGTGAAAAAATGGGAGGGATCGCTAGGGGCATGGTTCTTCCCCCTTTCCTTCCCCACCCCTGATTCAATGAGATAAAAAGGAGGTGAGGTCTTTGTGGTACCAAAACCATAAATTTAATATTTATAATTCAATATTAGAATCAGAAAATTACTGATGCTACAAAATTATAAAAGTGAATTAAACCTTCTCATTGATAAAACTTAATAATATACCAAGAAAGATATTTAGAATCAGGAGATATTAAGTCACTAATTTTGACAAATGCAAATTGATGAGTGCATTGATATTACCAGCTTGACTCAACTAATTGAGTTTGTGAGGCAGGTATTGCCATGAAAGTTAAATTCTGGAAGACCAATACTTCTGCACATTGACTATGGTGGAAACATTTAATCTCACCAAATATGTTTTGTTCCATAAATTATCACAGTATAAATGCAGTGGCTCAAATGTTGGAAATACAGTGTTTATTTATGTGTACAATACCTTATATATTATTCACATATTTTCACTAATGGTGCATGGTTGCATAAGGTAGAATATACAGAGAATATTCTCAAATTAACATGTAGGGAACGTGGGGAACCATTTAGGAAAAATTATCATGTACACCTGGCTAGGATCCAAACCTCAACCTCCTCTTCACACTTGATGGTTAGCGGCACTAGTCATTCACTTGTACAAGCAAGTTTTAGTTTTGAATTATTGTGAACATTTTATGTTGCTGGGAAACTTTTAATCCAAAATAATTATTGTTAGGGACCTTCTCTAATATATTTAATTGGTGTATTAAATATAATATCAACCATATTTAAGGAATGACATATTACAAAATTTTGGAATAAATGTTAAAGTTGATTTTATAACAATGTTAAGGAAGGTCACTAACAATGTTTATCCTAGAACAAAAGTTTGTCAATCAAGAGAAAATGAATGGTTTCCTAATAAAAATTATAGAATCTTGAAAACTATACAAAATGTAATATATATACAAAAGATTAAGAATGTAAGAAATTGCCATAAGAAGAGACCCAATTTTATTTTTAAGTTCTTTCTTTGTGGAAGTTAACAGTTCATACCTTTTCTTCTTTAGCATTAAATGTTGTCAAAGTTATTTTAGTTGCTCTCAGCTATTGGCTTTCAAAATAACTCGTTTGGAAAAAGGTCGGATATCTGTGGTGTAGGATTATTATCAATGTTGCATTGTCGACAACTGATGTGTATACACTTCTACCATTCTTTTTTCAAGCAGACTAAGATGCTTAAAATTAGTACAGAATGTATAGATTTTAATGTACTTTGCTCTTACACAACTTTATTCTTATCATTGAGTCATTACTTGCTGGGAAATAACTGTGTGTATAGTTAGATATATAATTAATACAGATTTTTTTTCATTCATTTTGATTAAAATTTTCAATTTAACCTCAAAGCAAATTGTATAGTACTGGTATTTTTAAACAATGAGAAACATTAGTATTAAAGAGACTCAAAACAATTCCAAGTTCTTAAAGGGCATAGGTGCTTTGTGAAAGTTTGTGAATCATCGGACTAGAATATTTTTAAAAGTTTTAAAATAGTTGAACACAATTTTGTTATTTTTTAAAACAATTTGACTTAGTAGTAACTATTACTTTATTCCTAACCTTTTATAAATAGTCAAAATTGTCAAAATAGTTTTGAACATATTGACTTTTTAAGTATGTTGTCTCAAGTAAAGAATCCTTTACTAATATGTTTTTGCATTCATATTGATTATGCATTGAGATAGGAAATAAATATTTCTAAATGCCTTACTAAAAATAACTTGGTTTGAACAGAATTTTCAGAATTTGAGGCAATAGAAAGTAAATTTTCATTAAAAATCTCAAGATTAATATTTTGAAGTCCAGTACAAGCCTGCTAATATAACACCATTAATACCTGCCAAATGCCAGATAACTGAAAGTACTACATACAAAATTGGAGAGCTTTCATTCAAATCAGACTTTTACTAGACCAACATAACAACATATTATACAGTTTGGGTTAGGAATCTTTCGATAGTATTTTGTATTTTGCAAATTTATATTTAATCATCATATATGCTTTTAATTTATGTGATGTAAGCAATTTATTTACTTGTTGCATTGTTTTCTTTAATCGATTGTATGCTGGTATCGATGGTGGCTAGTGCATATTACCGGTATGATTTGACAGTTTGTGCAGCGGAAGCATGGAAATGATTCTCACTCAATCTTCTGTTGACTCGGTTTCCACTATGACTTTGTAATCGATTCATCAAGTTTAGGACTATCCACAAACCATGATTTGATTTCATTGCTTAGCAGTTCCGTGTTCCTAATTTGGATTAAGGAACCTGGCCACCTTATGTGAGTTGGTGACGTTTCAAAGTGGAAACTCATCTGCTGTGCCAGGGTTTGGCATTCACTTATCTGGGGAACAGATACCTCTTACGAGGCTACTCCATTTCATCATGGATGTGTCCTTTGATTGTAGCTACACCCATTACATACATAGTGGTAAATTTAGGGACCAACGACCCTGTGTTGTCGTCGACCCTGTCATCACTGAACAACCCCCCCCCCCCCTGTCTTGGCCA